>JAMLFT010012304.1:0-10464 GCA_026544285.1 Pachyrhizus erosus | reverse complement strand
GATAAATATTATATATATATATATATATATATATATAACATAATAAAAAGATGTGTACTTGTATACTGTTTTTCATTAGCAGTCTATACTGTATAAAAATTGTATAGTTTTATGATTTTTTCTTTATCTTGCCTTTTATCTTTGTTATTTATACATATATTAAAAATACACTTAAAAATTAAAAATAATATTTTAGTATCTTAAATTTTTGTTAAAAAATCATTTGCTAATTTACTACTATGTATATATATGTAAAACAAAATGAAAGTTGTCAGTTGGCAGTTGGCATACTAGATGTGGCAAAAACTTGAATGGAGATGAGATAGGATCTTCTATTGAGTCTTCAACCAATTGACTCCATTCAAAAATTAGGCCATGATTGCGACATGCCTTTCGTCTCCATTCTCCCGTTTCTCATACCCACTCAAGTGTTAACTGAGTGTGACAATATCTTCACGTGTAAAAAATATATAAATTTCAGCTATTAATAAATAGGATAAATGAGAAAAATAGAGAGAGTTTGGAAAGAAAATGTCTCTATAGACTCTATCAATATTTGTTAAAATATTAAATTTTAAAGTAAAAAATAAAATAAAATAAAAATAAACAACTTTGAAACATATATTTATTCTGAAAATAAAACATTATTTACTCTAACTTAAATGAATTTAAAATATATTTACACTAAAAATAAATTAAAGTAACTTACTTTATATACAACAAAGATATTTTGTAACATCCTGCTTAAATTTATAAATAATTTTTGTAATTTAATTTTAGTCAAAAAGTATTTGAATAAATTCAATGAAAATCATAATTTATTTTGAGATATTAAATTTATTTAGAATTTAAAATTAAAAATTATTTTAAGAAATTATTATAATTTAGGAAATAAAAGAAATTTATAAATTAAATTGAGATAGACGATAATTCAAGAAATTTTAGATAGAATAGTTTTAAATGAATATATAAAAGAAAATTTTTAAAAGTTTAATTTTGAAATAGAAGTTATAAAATAATCATAAAAGAAAAATAAAAATAGAATTTATAAAAATATATTCAAATAGAAGAAAAGAGTAGAATTAAGAAGAGAAAAATTTAATGTAATAATCTAAATTTTAGGAATATAAAATAAGAATTTATAAATATATTAAATTAGATTTTGAAAAATATATAAACATTTTGGTAATTAAAAATATAGGAATAGGAAAGAAAAATATAAATGGATTCATAGAATTTTTAGAAGAAAATAAAAATTAAAAATATTAATTTTTAAAATATAAAAAGAAAGTAAAATGCTGAAAAATAAAAGAAAAATGGGAAGGTCCAGCTGGGATTTGAATCCCATGACCTTGAGGAAGGTACAAAAGGTGCAGACCAACTGTGATGGTGGTCTCGTTGGTTATTGTAAGGCGTTGACCCATAATAAACTATAACAAGGGAATAATGTAGAAAATAAAAAGTGGAAGAAGGAAAAAGGGTGGGACAAGATTCGAACCCAAGCATAGGAGGACAAGAGAGTAATTTGTCATTAGACCGTTGGGTCCATCGCTGACATTTTAAGGAAACAAAATGCCTATATGTTTGCTTCAAATTCTTTTACCGCCATTGAAGTTGCTGAGTAAGTTTCCCCCTCTCGAGCTACCAACTCTTAGCAGCCATCAAAGGAGTGGCGCACCCACGACCTATGCCATACTCTTACACCTGCAACCATGAATAAAATAAGCCCAAAAATGAACGTTGTAACTATATATATAGGGACGAAGTCGAGGAAGACAAAGATGAAAAATAGAGGAACTATTCGAGCAAATTCATCCTGAATTCAAAACTTTCTTGCCAAATTCTCTTCATAAACAGGTTCGTCGTGATCTCATCTACATTTCGGTCCAATTGGCTAAGTGAAAGAGGGAAGAAATCAAAAAATAGAAAAGTCACTAGAACATCGCCGGAATGCTTGAAAATCTCACTGGAAATTCACAATTGAGGTAAAAAAAGTTGTTTAATCTTTAATTCTATTTTGCGAATCATTTCTAGTCATACTAATTACATGCTAATACTCTAAATTATTCAAAACAACAACGAATTAGGTGAATTTGAAATTTAAATTTTCCTCTGATCGTCATCGTCGTTCTCTTTATGTAAACCTATTAAATCTCAATCTAAATGGAAATTGAGCTTCGTTTAGGATTAGGGATGTGTGTAATATAACAAATCAATAACAACACAAAATCAGTGAAAATTGGTGCAAAATCAAAGTAGGAGGGCCTTTATTCTTTCTCCAAAATGATTATAGTTGCATTCTGGTTGTTTTGGAATCCTAAGAAGCAAATTGATCTTGTCTTCCTGTTCTTGTGTTCAATTTTTAATTGAATTCATCTCTAATATATTTATCATACTATTAACCTTTGGAATAGCCTATTAATTACTTGATACTTTGGAACCAATTATGCTTATGGTACAATAATTGTTTGGACTCTAGCATAGTGTCCAACAATTATAGAAAAATCTTGATTTTGTATGGATGCTTTCTGAAAACTGTAGAATATAATAAGAAACAAACAAGGGGGAAAATTAGTAAAGTGGTAAGAATAGTTTTAATAGAAGATGGTGTGATAGAGGAAGAATAAGTGAAGGAAGATGAATTAGATAACAAGAGAGGGGGAGAGGAAAAGAGAGAGAGAGAGAGAGAGAGAAAGACAGGGGGAGAGAGAAGAGAGAAAAAGAAAAGGGAAAGAGAGAGAGAGAAAAAGGAGAAAGAAAGAGAGGGAGAGAGGGAGAGAAAGAAAGAAGAGAGAATGAGAAGGAGTGTGGAAGAGAGAGAGAATGAGAGGGAGTGTGGAAGAGAGAGAGAATGAGAGGGAGTGTGGAAGAGAGAGGAAGGAGAAAAAGAAAGAAAAAGGAAAAAAAAAAGTAGAGAAAGAAAGAGAGGGAGAGAGAAAGAGAAAAAAAGAGGAAAAAGAAAGTAGAGAGAGAAAGATAAGAGAGAAAAATAAAGAAAGAAAACTAAGAAAATAGAGAGAGAAAGTGGAAGGAAGGAATAAATGAAATAAGGAGAGAAAAGTAGGAGAGAGGATCGAACGGAGAAAATAAAATAAAAGAAATATAAAAATAAAATTTGATTAAATGAAATTCTATTTATTTCTAATTAAGTAAATCCTATCATTTCTGCATTATGGATATTATTGTATCATAAGATGGATAATGTCTGCCAAATTAATTTTATTTGTAATATTGTTAATTTTTATGATTTATAATAATATTATATGTGATGATTGTCTTTACAGACAATAGAGGAATTATAAAATATAGTTTGGTTGACTATCTTGAGTAGACAGTACTTTGACACAAAACCCTAGGGTAGAAGAAGATATATAAATTGTGAAAGCCTAAGCGATTACAATGAAATAATTCAGACAAAGGTTGAATGAAACTTAATGATGGTTGGTCAATTGATATGAAATGAAGTCATCAAATAAATATTACCTCTAAGATCGAAGCAAGTACCAAAGAAGTCAATGAATTAATGTAGGGGAGAAGTGGATGATTTAAAACGTACGAATGAGATTTAAGAATGGAGATTGCATGGGTTGATAACAGAAGGTACTTGAGGAATGTACACAGGCTCAGGTGAGTCCTTGGGGGTAGATAAGGTGTCAAGTTGTGAGCGGCTCTAGAATAAAAGGTGTCACAGAACTGGTTTGACATCCTTAACAAAGCGGAGCATTACCAAGATTTGGTTGAGAGTATCTTAGACCGAGTACTAAGCAAGATATGTACTCTTGATTGTCAATCCAAAATGTTGACTTGGATATTATTGATACGCTTATGTAAGTCCTCCCGAAGTTAGGAGAATTGGAGACAATGAAGGGCCCTGAACGATTATAAACCTTAATTAGGCACAAATGGTGAGATGAGAGTACACGATAATTAGTGAATATTATATGTGTATGTAAGGATAGAAGACTCACTCCTACACTCCCCCTTCTTTTTAGATGGCCAACAACTTTCACCCACTCTTCCATATGACAATCATCCCCTTAAAAGGGAGTTGGACTCATGACCTCTCTTTTTGAGGATGACACCTTTACGGGATATGTGAGATTCACCTTTTTATCTTCGAATATTATACCATATGGATAATTCTCTCATATTGATCTTCCGGTCATAATGACTCAAATCCTACCTCCTCGTTATGCGAGTATCCCACTAGATATTCCAGCTACTCCAGTACGCTCCCAACCTCCAGCAAATCCAAACCCACCAACCAGCCCCACTGCTATGAAACTAACAACTCAAAAAGGGAAAAGAGAATCTTTTGAGAAAAAAGACCTCTTAGAGTGTTCGGATTAAATGCTATATAGGAAATATCTACTTGATAGGTTAACCCCTGTTTTGAATGAATGTGGTAATTATGAACACAAATTGTATTTTGAGACATGTTATATATATTGATGTACTCCAGAATATAAATATATATACATATCAAATAGAGTTTTTCGTTGTCAGTTATATAATGCATGAATAATATAGTGATGAATGGATGATCATAAATTATAACTCCTTAATAACCGGTTGTTTTAAAAAATTTGTCTCATTGAGTTAATTCAATAAAAAAAAACTTTTCAAAATTATAAAATTTAATAAATCACATAAGTAGAAAAAGAACGTACACATTTAAGTAATTTAAAATGAAAATACTTATGAATACCAATACTTTACTATCTATCACAATCTCATTAATCAACTAGTATTTATTAATATATTCATCTTTAAATTGGTATTACTCACAAATATTTATAGATGTGAATTTTTTTAAGTAAATTACATTAACTACTTATGAGTTTTTATAAAATTACATAAGTTTCACTTGTTTTTATCTACTTTACACTAATTCTTTTAATTGTTTGAAAAATGCATATTAATACATTTATATATTACATTAATACTTTAATTATTTAAAAAATATTACATTATGTTTTCTTATAAGAGAGATTATTATAAATATTAAAAAATAAAAAAAAATATAATTTTATAAAATATATATAATAGTGTAATGTTTTTCATTCCCAAATACCATTATATAGAATAGTTTGTAATACTCTTCCAAAGGATAACAAATAAATCATCAATACTTATGAAAAAAAAAAAAAAGAGTGATAAGGAGAGAGCAACCACTAATATTATTTGTATTATTTAGGTACAAAAATTGTTTAGAAAAACAACATTATTAAATTTTTACTTTTTTAATTGATGTAAATTTCATTTATATGATTAATCTATAACTTAAAATATACATATATTAAATATAAAATATTAACATCAAAATGAGATTTTTAAAGGCTTGATATTCGCTGTTTTTTATTCCAACAAGTAATTCCACCAAGAATATTCACTGAATAAACAAGCTAATAGGAAATTGAGTTCTAAACTATTATAGTACTCTTTTATCGTATTTCTTTAAAGCCTTTACAAGTACTTTTTCAACTTTGTCTCTTCAAAAACTTACACCAAATACTTCTTTCTTTTCTTTAAACTCTGTACTAATCACACAAAAATTCTTACAAAGAGTAGTAATCTAAAGCTATTGTCCTATAAGGCCGATAAGAAAATTAATAATTTTCAAGTACTGAGAGTTATAGAGAATACTTAACTAACTAAAAGAGTTGTGTCTTTAGTTTTCTCTTTAAAATCTTTATTGATCTTTCTACAACTTGTTTGTTTCTTAAGACGTTTATAAAAGCTTTAAATATGTCAGTTGGAATTCTTCTTTCTTCTTTAAAACCTGTGATGTTGATGTGTTTAATACATCAATAAAAGCTTTTTACCAATTAGTTAGATAAGTGTTGATAAAACATTTTATTTATCTTCTTGCCTATTACTACATCATACAATACGAGAGACTTTCTCTGTATTTCATATTCAAGTACTTTGTTGTAGTGCTATGTTGCATCATGCTTTCCTTCTTTTCACATTTTTTTTAATATGATAGTATGCAATCTTCTCATTTTGTTTGGTTCTATCAAGGATGAAATTCAAAATCTTCTTAAACAAGCTTCATAGCTTATATTATTCAAGTGGTTCTTACAAGTAAGACTAATTATCCTTAAGATGACACTAGAAAATCTTTTGATAGATGAACTTTAAAAACTTTACATAAGATGAACTTTTTTAACGTGATATCATTGACGTACCAAGACAAAAAATTATAATAAAAGATTATTTTTAACTTGATATCATAGATCTTTATATATATATATAACTTTTTTTACTTTATAAAAATTAATAATAAATATTTTATTAAAGAACCTAAAACTTAAACTTTACCACCTTTCATTAGAAATATTGTTAGAAAAAATAAAAATGAATAAGAAATATTACGTCATATTAATAGTCACGATCTTGAAAGCAAATTTCAACAGATTTCTGGTGCAATCCGATCTTCAATTTGCTTCCCAAGGTTTACACAATGTTGTGTCTAAACATGTGCACTCGAGGTCAAACACATCAAAGTCTTGTAAACAATGTCCAAAAGAACACATAATAAAAAAATAAATTATAGAGAAGAGAAATTTTGAGAAGTGGAGAAATGTTGGTAGATAATCAAGTCTCACACTACTTTCCTTGTGTAAAGAAAATAAGTTTATTGACAAATATTTAAGAATAACTTTTAATACTAGAAAACAGACTATAGGAATAATTAAACCAAAACAATTATTATGTCAATGATAACATAGTCATTAATATGTCAATAATAAGAAAAAAAATACTTAGCACTTATATGTCATTGTTTCCACAATTCCCCGCTAATAGAAAATAAATGAAAGAAAAAAATTTCTTGGGAGAGAAAGGTTTTTTCATGTTTAAGTGTTAATATCTAGAGAATTGAATTAACATTTAGTGAAGTGAGAAAATATTTTGCTCCTAAGAAGTGAATTATTCTTGAACTTAATGAATTTAAAATGAGACCCTCACAATACACACGTTACCTTTAAAATCATGATAGCTCCATGATTATTTTTTTTTTTCACAATAGTTTAAGCATTTATATTTATGTACTTTGGGTTGCTTATGAGTGCTCTAGGAAGATAGTCCAAGTCTTTCATAGAAGGTGACATATGTCTTCATACTCATATAGGTAAATACATCAAGTGCATTCTATAACACCTCCCATATTAAAGGCTATGTATTTCTTAAGATTTAAAATCTCGTGACTCAACCTCACATTAAGCACTATTGCATGTCATAGGGATGAGAAGTGCAGTGCATAGGAGTATTCATATGACTTCATTTGACCAATAATTAGGTATCCACCACATTTTCCACCATTTAAGGCTACAAACTCATCTCCCTCGACATATACATGACAATTCTCCTAAGTAATCCTTTTGTAAAAGGATCTACAAGAATTTTCTCACTTTCTACATACTTAAGTGAGATACCACCATTTTAATTAGATTTTTTACAACACTATGTTCATATGTATGTTCCTTTTATTATCATTATAAGCACTATTATTGGACATACCAATTGTAGCTACTGAATCACAATGGAGATGTATAAAACTGTAGATCTTTCCCATAATGATATATTAACCATTAGGCATCTCAAACCCTCTACATCTTAACCTACAAGTTCAAGTTCTATGAATTTTGTTATATTTTAAACCTTTCTAAACGCTTCGTTGATTTTCTTGAAATACACACTAGTAGAATTTATTTCATCATTGTCTAAAATACAATTTGCATCACCAATACCAATAGTATCATCAAGTTCAACACATAACACACTTCACGTCCATTTTATAATTAAAATATTTAGTCATTAGTTTCTTGTCACTGCTAGTTGTCTCCTAATAATATTAGGCTACTCTCTTAGTTGACATATCATTCTAAATCAAATATACATATAATAATTGCAAAAAAAAATGCAAGTAAAAATAATATACTCTATTCACGAACTCAAATACATGATGACAACAATTGTAAGAGAAAGTCATAATCAATATTCCAAAATATAAAGTAAAGAAGAATGTTCAACATCTTATAAAGTGATATATCCTAGGGTCATATTAGTGCTTTCGATGTCATAATAATTTTATATTATCCTTTAAGGTTTTTAACTTAACACATATATAAAACCTCTTATAATACATGTCACCTCTCTCAACTTCCCAACAATACACACAATGCTAAATAAATTGAAAGAGAAGGTATACTTACACTTATTAATTTTTCCATATTAAAGAAGTTAATTGTTCCTCATTTGTTCAAAGAATTTATTTCAATTCAATCAATTTATCTCACTCATATAATTTTCAAGATCTACAACTAGTTATGTTAAAGTATGTACCATAGACACATGTGTCATATTTAACTTTCACTAAAATTACGTACTCATTCCCCCACAATTTTGTCACATCCAAACAATAAAATGCTATTCAATTTGGATATCATGTATGTAGTAAATTGAAAAAGAAAAAAAAGAAAACTAAATTCATCATTATCAAAGAAGAAGAAGCTAATGAACTGAGAAAATCAATTAAAAAAAATATATGTAACCAAGAAATTGAACTATTAAATTAACACCAAAGTTCAATCGCTACCTCTCTACAAATTTGGGTTTAAAAGCATTCTCTATTTACATTATATATTTTTCTTAGTTAAATCTTGATTAAAAAAAATTGTTTGTTCTCTCTAAATATTTATTGTTGCATCAATAGATTTATTCATATGAGTATCAAAACTCACATGTCTCACTACCATAACCTTTCGTATATATTTATTTTTAATTGATAAATTTTTTGTGAGTTTCGTGTAGTTTTGGCTATACAATTTCAAACTTGGTCAACTCCAAATAAACTACTGCCACAATTATTTTCCTTTAATAATAGAAAGGTGAAGGATAAAATAGTGTCAATTTAGGCTTTTGATCCAATGGGCATGTATCCCGAAATCATATACATTGATTTTGTGGCCCCTTTTTAGGTAGCCCCACCACCTTGCATGCCTTGTTTTCCATTTTCTTGTGGTACACATTTTATTTAGAAAAACAATTTTATTTTTTTGTTTCTCATCTTTAGAAGAAAATTTGTTTTGAAACAGGATTAAATACTAAATGTGAGTGCATTTTTGAGTAAATGTTCTAACCTTATTTTGTTATATCTTATATAGTGTGGAAGGCTAGCTCTTTGTACTTGACTTAATCCTATTGATAAAAATTACTTATTTGTTTGACAAAATTTGAGTGTGATATATAATATCCTGTTTAGAGAAAAGATGAAAAATAGAAGAATTGAAGTATAAGATAAGTGGAGAAAAAGTAAATTTCTAGGATTATTTGGCAGTGATGAAGTTGAAATAAGAAACTTACTGTATATATATAATATAAAATCTTAAAGCATAATAAGTTAGATAAAATAAATTACACTCAAATTTCTTAATATTTAACATGCTAGAAATTATTTCATTGTTTGTATTACTTTGACATCCTTAATTTATATAACTCTATGAGAAATTAATGCAAGTCTATGTTATTGAGAATGATATCTTGTTATTATATAAGGATTTATTTAGATAAATTTATTCAAAAATATTTTTAAGTAAAAAAAAAAAAAGAGCTTCTTTAAAAAGTAAAATCAACCTATGCAATAGTTTAAAAGAAGTTAATATGATAGAGTTGTATAAGTTAATTTTAGCTTACGAAAAAATTTATTTTATTTTTTCTTTTTATTTTGATATTTTATAAGTATTTATAGAAAAATTTATCAAAATGATTTGTGCAGAGTAAAAAAATCAAATAAAAATATGCTAAATCTTAAGAAGTGTGAGTATAATTTGTCTATTTTTTATTTGTTAGGTTACTATGTTTTTAATACAAAGTATCTCTATCAATAATTAATTTTTATTGGAAAACTTAGCTAGTTAGATGCAGTGGGATCTCTACTCTTAATTAAGTTTTTTTATTTAATTTATAAAATTTGAACTTTAAATTTTACTTAAGAAACTTTACTTAAACATGAGAATATATATTTTCTACTCATATATTTTCAAGAATATTTTATTTTACAAACCCAAGAATATGTTAAAAAATGAAAAGAAATTACTTTTAGTTAAAATATTATGATGTGCTATTTCAATAACATAAAATAATTAATTAATAATTAAATCAAAACTAAAGCTTAATGTAATTTCCCATTTATTTGCTAAAAATTAAAATTGTCTTTTTTTTCTTGTTTTTCAACCTTATTTTAATTATTCTTATTACTAAAAATAATCTTTAAATTGTAGTTATAAAAGCAGAAAGAGTCTTGATAAGATGGAGTAATATGACAATAAAATACTATTCTATATAAGTTTGAGAAAAAAAATGTATTTTACAAATTTTAGCAAATATTTGAATAAATAAAATTATTTCCTATTGAAATGTTTTATAAATAACTTAAAGAATCCTAAAAGATATTATTAG
>JAMLFT010012303.1:0-10504 GCA_026544285.1 Pachyrhizus erosus | reverse complement strand
CTAAACAACGACTTTTAATATATATTGCTTATTGTTGTTTTAACGTATATAGCGTAACAATGTCCACCATCATCTCTCTCTCTCTCTCTCTCTCTCTCTCTCTCTCTCTCTCTCTCTCTCTCTCTCTCTCTCTCTCTCTGTAGTAGATGAAATGGTATTAAATACATCATTCTTTAAAAAAAATGACATCATTGATAACATCTTACAATTTCTTTTTACTTTTTTATGAATATATATATATATATATATTGCACATGAAACATTTGAACTAAAAAAGTCACCAGGAATGGAAAAACCTTCCCTCCAAATATTAAATTATATGATATTATGATAACAATTACATATATTTTAAAAATTCAAACACACACATAATGTTCAATAACAAATATTTATTTATATTTTAAATAGCACATTGTGCAGTAAAATATAATGTGAAAATTTGATATTTTTTTAGGTTATCTCTTTTTGTAGATTTGATGTACTTTATCAAAATTTCAAATCTAATAGTTGAGTTGATATAAATTATTTAACAAAATATCATTTAATAAAATTTGATACTGGCTTTCAGGTCATCCTATCCCATATTATAAAGACCAAAATCGGATTACAATCATTTAATGGATGTGACTTAACTGTCGACAAATGTTAAGTTTATAGAAAGGAAAAAAGAAAGAGTTTAACTCTTACATAATACGTTCCTAAAAAAAAAAAAGCAATGTACTAAAAATGTGTCTAAGTCAAGACTAAAACTTAAAAGAATACGTCAAAGTTTCACTAGAGTCAAATATCATAATTACAAAGATAAAATAGTTTTCGTGTAATCCATTTGGCAACGTTCTCATCAGAAAACGGATGTTATTAATTATTTTGGTCCCCCGGTATTAAGAAAAACTAACACACTTCACAGTAGGTCCTGTTTCGATTTGTCTCTTTACCTATCTTGTCAGTTGTCCTGGATCGTTGGTGAAAAACCCAACTATCTAATTGTAGAGATACCAAGTATCATAGCTACCTTTTTAATAGAACAAAGAATACCCGATTTTAGTTCATCTCACAAAAGCTTGTGAAGGAAGTTGGATAATTTTCTAAAACAAGAGATTAATTCTAGTTCAGTGGCTCACCACATAGCTTCTACCAACAGCATCTACTGTTAATTATAAACCGATACACGGATCCAATCATTGTGCAAAACAAGCAATTGTAACTAATTCCAGATTAGACCAGTAAAAAGAGGGGTTTGTCCGAAACGAATGGAAATTTTAGAGGTTACAGTAAAACTCCTTTTAGGCAGGGAAATAAATTTTGAAGAGACCGGTTTCATATTTCATTTTTAAGGTTGATCTGTGAAGTTTTTTTTCGCCCTGTCAGTTTGGTTGATCTGGTGCAATACACTTAACCTTCAACTTTGAAGTGGCCAAGTAAGAACGCATGTACTTTATCTCTGAATTCCGTTGTATGTTTCATGTTGCATGCCACGCTGCACTCTTTAGCTCGAGGAATGTGTAATCTATTTATAAATACAATCATCTTACAACAGACATATCCAAATATAATGGGGGGAGGGGTGATAAAAAAATAAAAAATCCCTCCAGAAAAATTACCTGATCTCCACGAAAGCTTGACCAGGTAAAATGACAGAAAGCGAAAGATAGATTATTAGTCATTCAAATGTGTCAATTTAAATGTGTTTCTTCATATATGTATTCTGTAATAAATTTAAGTACCAAGTCAAGCATTTTACTTGTCACAACATCACCGTGTATCTAAAATCATAAAAGATAGCAATGTGAAGCCTCATTGTAGTCTCCTGATTACTTCTCTTCACGTCAACCTCTAAGTTGGGAACCGTGGCGAACAGGATCTTCCAGGCAGAAATAGATATTATTCCCAAACGCAAAAAAAGGGTTCAGGTGAAGAGAGATTACACATGGTCAATGAAACTCCAGGCAGAAATTTTCTCATAAAAAAAGATTGAAGCATAAATAAGCACAACAAACTACGAAAATTGGAGATGTGGATGGACATGTGCATAATGGAGTTGCAGATTCTTTTGAAGTTATTCAAAAGCAAGGTGCGTGTATGGGTTGTTGCTAAAATTCTCAAGGTTGGCCATGGTTTATTCAAGATCAAAGGGGATGGCCACAAAAAGATTATATGAACACAGAGACAATTTGGTGCAATGTGTGCTAGACCTGAATGTGGAACTGGGATAATTGAAAAATAAAACCTATTTGAGAACCTCCTTGAGTAATGATGGCCGGTTGAAAAATTGAGATAAAAAGGAGTAATAATGAGGAATTCATTCACATTGCTTAGCTTGAGGAGTGAGAAACAGTGCTACTTGTGGTGGCACTTGTAGTTGCCGAAGAACTGGAACTCTGAGCAGATGGTTGGGTGCTTGAGTGAGAAATGGGTCCAACGCTTGACAAGGTCAAGCCAACTGATCCAGTCGATGTGCTCATTGAAGACATTCTAGATGAAACAGACTCCTTGTTGGATCCTGCACCAAGTTCAGGCCGCAACTCTGATGATGAAGATGATGGGGCAAGAGTACCAATTGAGGAACCCACAGGATAGGGTGCAACTGGCATATCAGCTAGGGAAGAGGCAGATGGACTATAACTCAGTGATCCCATAGGATGATCAAATTTGCATGCAGAACCAAACTTGCAAACTCCACGCTGGGTATAATGAGTGCAAGGTGGTGCCCCCTGATTATCAAACACAAACATTAAATACTTGACAATTAAGAATTTATGAATCCAGTCAGACAATTTAAAAAAAATAAAAAAAATCAACAGAACGGACACTTTAGTATCATTGCAGTGACAGTTTTTTAAACAACTGAAGTTGTAATGAATAAAAATAAAGTAAGATACTTGTGTAATATTCAACAACAGTCCAAAAGATAAAATACTAAAGCACTAAGGAGAGAGAAATAATAGCCAAAAGATCATTAACAACTAGTCTATGAAAACTGGAAATGGCCAAATCAGATAATACAAGGAAGTGTGCCATGAAACATAACGTGGAAAATAGAAAGCACCCCTAATTCAAAATCACAAGAATGAAACATGAGATTTACTAATGAAAATGAAGTTTGAACAACTCGAGCTAGCATTGGAACATAGATTTGAGAGGAACAACAGATAACAGAACATATGTGCAGCTATGCACTAAACATGGAAACTTACACAAAACTCATAGCACAGTCAAAGATTTAGAGTAAATACAACCAATAGCAACCAACTCCGTACAAAACCCAGGCAGTACACCTGTGGTTCTTGAGTCACAACTTCATATTGGAAAGGCATTTCATAATGTAAATAAATTTCATGCATATAAACAAGGAAAAGAATATGGAATGCTCCAATAGACTGGACTATGGCTTCATAGAAAATATGTGATAAACATCCAATATGAATGAAAATAAGTAGGAAATAACATGTGATCACATCTAAATCAGACAAGGCACTGATGCCATGGCAGATGCTCAAGGTTGAACAAACAAACTGTGATGCATTAAAAAACACAGTAGAATAAGGACCTGAAAAGAACTCAATGCTATATAAACTAAATAAAAAAGGGGGTGCAATGATGTTCATTGAAAAAGAAATATGAAAACCAACACCTATCCAAATCAAGTCAATAAACTGTTAAAACATGTCCTTTTTTTTTTCAAAATTGGGTAACTTGTTGTTAGAAATATTAATAAGGTTATATTACATTGTAAGTCCCTGTAGTTTTACAAAATTTTCAAATAGGTTCCTATAGTTTAAGTTTTTAATTGGATCCCTACCAATTATAAAATTTTATACTTAGGTCTCTGAAACCTGCAACAGCAAAATGGCTTACAGATGATTGAAAAGATCCATGAACAAAATCTAAATGCTGGCAACCAGCGGGAAGTTGGGAATCTATTCTTAAAATTTAAGTATAAGGCCACATCTAAAACTTTCAAACTACAGAACCTATTTGAAAATTCAATAAAACTATAAACAAAGTAATCAAACCTATTAATAAGAAACATTCATGGGATTTATATTAACTTGAGATCAGGGGATAGTTGGTTGTTGAGACAACATGCTATCAGACACTCTGACCAAGTGCATACAAATAAGATCCTTGCTGCCCAGTCTCTTTTAATCAAATTAAAAATATAGCATAAGGTGTCAATAGGCTTTGGCTTTGTCCATTCTTCAAGGACAAGTAACTAAGCAAGAGAAACTAATAAGTATTACATTAAAGTCAAAAGAACATTAAACTAAGTATTACATTCAAGGTTTAAGTTTCATTACATACAAATTTAAAGATGAATCACAAAAGTTTCAATCATTGAAGAGTTCATACAACAAAAAATCCCTGCCTGTCAAAGAACATATTCACAGTAACAGAATTGAAAGAGCTTACTTACAGAACTTGCCCTTGGGCACGGTCACAATGATACACTACATTTTTAACAAAACCTACACTACACCTAAAGAAAGGAACTGGAAGCACAATTATAATGAATGTAGTACAAAATGGGAATTCTAATATCATAAAAGGGGGGACTAGAAAACCAGTGTGATCCAACATGAATGCATAATACATGAAAATAGAAAAGTATCCCAGAAAACAGCTAGCATAAAATAAAAAACAATGGACAGGAGCAAAGAAAAAAATGGTTCCTGTGGTGAATTGTTTTCAATGATGAAATGAAAAATTAAAAAGTGCAGTGAGCACCTCACTCCTGACAACTTATACCTCTGACTCGGAAACTAGGTGTGGTGTTAGTTGAAAACAATAGCTAGTGTTAGAATCCTACATAAAAGCAATTATAAAAAGTGCATGCATGATGCAACAAAATTAGGAAGTTAATTTTGTCATACCTCACAGTTAGCTATTTTAATCACTGGATGCCAAAAATTTTGGTAGGAAAGGAGTTGAATTTTAGTCACAACCAAATATAAAGCACCAAAGAACAAAGGAGTTGAAATTACCGGACGCAAAGGAAGACCCACAGGACTAAGGATTACATTTGCTTTTGGTGCACTCTTGTCTGGTGGATGATGATATCTACATGATGGTCCAAATTTACACTCCCCTGTTTTCATGTAATAATGACATTCTGGTTGATCGGGCCTTTCTGGATATGAATGCTCCTTATGACTAGCACCTGAAGGACCAATTGAGGAACCAGAAGGTTGATAGGGTCCAGTATAAGTAGCTGCCGATGAAGATAGCTGGGTTATACCATAAAGCTGTGTTGAACCAACATTAGAAGTAGTGCTAGATGGAAGTACAGGGTTTGTTGCAGGAGCCTGCACCAAGTTCTTAACAGCTTCAAGGAATATACAATATAACTCAAGTAAGCAGTTCATCTGAAATGGTGGACTTACCTGATAAGGACTCCAGCCTGAAAAAGGGACCATGGCAGGGGACACTACCATAGGCCCATAGGGACCCTGGACTACTGATCCAGGTAGCATAGGCGGCCTTGCAACAAGTACACCATATTGTTGTGACGAAGGACCAGATGGGGGCTGTACAGTTGGATATATTGGTGAAGGTACGGGTACAGGCAGAGGCGAAACTGGGGGAACTGGAGATGGTGCTAGAACTTGAACACCCGCAGGCTGTGGATGATGGAATTTACAAGTTGCACCAAACTTGCACTGTCCAGTTTTCCCATAATAGGAACACTCTTTCTCACCCTGTTATTATGTATGAAAATTCAAGTTTGAATCAAACTTCTGTCATCATTAGGAAAAAGTGAGGAGGATCCTAACATTCACAAAGCGCACATAATTTTATGCAACAAACATAAACTGATACCAACCACTCGCAATGGATATCCATAATAATTTAGTGGCACAGGGGTAGCAGTGCCTGCAGCCTGCCTAGGATGGTGGTACTTGCAGGATGCACCAAATTTGCACGATCCTGTCCTCATATAGTACTGCAGTTTAACCATGAGCAGATGCACCCAACACATAAGGAAAATCATCAAAATTGAAGACAAAACAAAAATAGAAGTCAATTTCAATTTCCACCCAAACACATTATTCTGTAAACCAAAAAGTAATTACAGTATCAGCTATCGAATGCAAGTTATGCAACCATTTAATACAATCGCAGCACGGAATGTATCAAAGCCATATTAAAAACCTGGCAAACAGGCTGTCCCACGCGCTCTGGAAACTCCCCTCCAGTCCTCGCCGTAGCTCCAATAACCTAAGCAGCAAAACACACATAAATACCCCCAAATTAGGAAACATTCGATCACAGTGTCCAATGCAGACTCCTTAATCTCAGACAATTGAGTCCAATTAACACACGACAAAAGTAAAATCCAACAAACTAAATTGTAGCCGTTCAAAGTTAAGTATGATAAACCACAGAGCCAAGATCAATAGCAAAATTGGAGACACAAACACGTACACGAGGAACCAACAAAACCAGAACCCTGCGAAACGAGAAATAAGAAGAAGTTTATTTATTACCGCGGCACGGTCACGAGGATGGTTGAAACGACACCGTGTGCCGTAACCGCAAAAACCCGTTCTCAAATAGTAGATACAATCAGCCTCATCGGGACGCAGAGGGTACGATTCGGCACCGGGTAATCCGAGTTGCCACGAGGACTCTGCATTATTCGCAAAATCAAGATCAAACCTACTTCCATTATCACACTCCGCATTATTCTGCGCAAATCGAAAATCGCGAAGACAATAATAGAGAATGCAGATAGAGTCACAGTCACCTTCGACGCCAGCGTCGGCGCCGGCGCCCACGGTCCATTCCGGCGACGGATCAGACTGCGACCCTTCGCTGGCCCGGCCGTACCGCTCCATTGTACGGACCAAATGGGGGCGCAATCTGAAGAGGTTCCGATCAAAAGAGTGAGAAACTGCTTCGGATTTTATGTGCCTTCTCTCTCTCTCTCTCTCTCTCTCTCTCTCTCTCTCTCTCTCTCTTTCTCTCTCTCTCACACACACACACACTCACTCACACACGCACGCACACACAGCGTCTCTGTTTCTTCTACACTATTAGTTTGGTCTCTTCTCTCTCTAGCTTCTCTCTCTAGCTTCTCTCTCTAGCATCTCTCTCTTTCCGTTTCAAAGCTTTTTTTTATTTTTATTTTTATTTTTTTGATCTTTTTCTTTCCTTACTTTGAGAGACGATCTTTTCATTGGTGGGAGAGAGAGATTGTTGGTTTATTATTTATGTACGCGCCAAACATCTCATAAAATTACCCAAAAATTAAAAAACAATAATATAACCCCACCCTCCATTAGTCTCTTTTGCTTTTCAGTTTGGGATCAAGCTTTGCGTTGTTATTTAATTGTAAAATATTATTTGTATCATTTTTAAAATAATTTATACATAATTAGTTTTAATTAAATAATTGTATAAAATTATTTTATATTATTTGTATATGATTTTTTATTTTTAATTATTAATAATTATAAATTACTTTATTAGGAGTTAAGAATTTATATAAAGAGATTAAGACTGGAAGATTATTTTAATAGAAAAAATTATTATGACCAACAAGAGATTCTATATTTTTAAGAGAAAATAATCCATTAACCAATAATATAAATAATTTTATATTTTTTAAAATAATATAATGATTTTGATAATGTAAACAAAATTTATATTTTAAGAGAAATTTATTGATCGACAAAAAAAAGTTTAAACTGTCGTTTAATCACAAAATAATACGTATGACTTATAAAAGAAAATTGATATATATAATAAATTTGTTTATTTTTATGATAATTAATTTAAAAACGTATATCTAACATAATTTCTTATTAGTGAACAATATAAATTATATATTAATATATAGAAATGAAATTCTTATTTTAAGCATAAATTTGATTGAGATTCTGAATTTTTAGAGTAGTTGAATAGGTTGAGTAAATGAAGAAAACCAAGTTAATGTGAATTTATTTTTTTGACAATTATTAATGTGAGATTTTTGGACCGTAGAGAAAAGGGATTTATAAATGTTGTGGAAATGCACATGGCACAAGTGCTAGCGAGAGTCAATAGAATATATGGGATATGTGGCCGATATAAGAGATTTGAGTTAATAGAAAAAGTAATGAATTAACTTTGTCAGATAATTAATTAGTTAATCTTCTTCATGGTTGTGGCAGACGGTGTTGCTTATGCAAAGGGAAGCATGAGTAGATGTCACGGCTCCACGTGGTATAAACATGTTAGTTAGATCTTCCTTAAAAGTGCAAATTTCTACCCTCTTTATTATAAAGTTTCATTAATTAATTTATTAAAATTAAGAATATTAAATTTATTTTAAATCAAACTAATAAATACTAATAAATCATACTTTTTTACTATCACATCATTTTTAAATTAATTTTAATAAAATATTTTTTATAAAAAAATGAATATAAAAATTACTTTAAATTTAATTTCATAAAAAATAAATTATATTTTTAGTTTAAATCTTATAATAAAAAATTATAATAACACACCACTATGATACTGTAGGATATTGGAGTATTTTTTTCATATATTTTCATTCAATTAAGTTATATTATAGAAATTATAAGATTAACCTGATGATTAAAAAAATAAATTTAAATTAATACTAAAAAAATTAATAAGTAATATTTATTCATAAAAAAAATAAATTACTCTGTCGATTAGACAAATATGACCTAATTGAGGTCTTAAATAACAAGATTCTCACTTTCAAGCTCAGAAATTAAATTGTCTTACACTGCATAATAACATTCGCGTGGAGATTGATTCATTTCAGCTTGCAAAGCCAAATGGAAACATATTATCGATATTTTTCCCACAGTTTGGATTTAGATTCTGTCTGTGCTTAATTGTGTAATAAAAATTCACTTTATGTTGAAAGGTAATTGGTTAGCACAAAGTAGTTTTAGCAATATCGCACTTCAACAAAATATATGTGAAAATTACTTTTCTCTCTTTCTCCCCATAAATGCATAATTGTTATATTTTTTTCTTTTAAAATTAATTTAGGTTTTTTATTTATTGTAATCTTTTAAATTATTTTTTCCTATTTTTCTTCTCTATTCTTTGGAATTCAATTTATTCTTTTAAATTAATTTTATGTTAATGTTTCAATTTATTTTATCTCTCCTAACTAAACAAAAGTTTCTGAAATGAAAATTATTTAAACTATAATTTGTTTCTTCTCTATATTTCATGAATAATTATATTCAAACTTTTGTTTTTTAAAACACTTAATTAATACTCATTATTTTTTTATCTTTTTTCTTTTTATCGCATTATATTACCCATAAAATTTATATTTTTTTCTTTTTTTTTATCACTGTCACCAAGTGTCTAATAACATATTAGATGTGCAGATATAATTTCTACATTTTATTGTCAAGTGAACATCTAAAACTCTCAAACCACCGGTACAAACCTCCATGTCCACATGTGAGTTGTCTTTATATGGCAACCTTGTTACTATTTTGTTTTTCATTTTAGACATCAAACAATTATCATAAGATCATCATTATTAATCAAATTCCACATCACTGTCTCTAAGAAAAAAAATTGTTGTAAAAAAATAACTTAGAGAACTATGTGCATGTGAGAGTGTCAATATTTGTTTATGCGTGCATACTTGTCTGGAGGGGTGAACTTATAAACTTAATTTCTAATTGACCAATAACATGCTTAAAATTTATTTTGCTTTCCGAAATCATGATGAAAAATTGAAAACAATCATTTATTACTTTGACTTTTAACGTAATTTTGAAATTAATTTTAGAAAAAACTGAATCTGAAGCGATCATGTTACTGATTAGCTTCTATACAAAAAAAAGTTATTTTGGTTCAGATTAAATTTGAAGTGAATTAAAGTAAATTACACGTGTTTGAAAACTTCTATGTAAAGAATAAGTTTATATAATAAATTTAATATAATTTATCAATGCAAAAGCTTGTGAAATTGATTTTTGATTGAAATCCCGTCAAAAGTTTTAAATAAATAAAAAAATCAAACACCAAAAATTACATATAAAAACTCATGTTTGAGGTGCATCAAACATGGAAGCAAATATACTTTGAAATTAATAAAAAAAATAAAAGACCAAATTAAATTTTAAAGTAAAATTATGAATTTATAATTAGATAATATCATAAGCGGTCCGTAAAATGTACTTTACTTTAAATTCAGTTTAAAATATTCTTCATAAATTAGGGGAAATAACTTATTTTTAAAAAATGTTTTATTAATTTTTTAAAAAGTTTTAAAAAATAAAGAACTATTTATCTATACTCCCAAACATACAGTGACTCTCATTCATTTCCATCCTAATCACTCCCTTGTTTAATTAAGGGAAAGGATCTCTGGACATCAAACTCTATTCAATATTTAGGGGGAAATTATATATATATATATATATAATAAATATGAAAAGTGATAAACAATAAGAGGTAAAGAAAAAATTACTTGTTAAAAGATGAACCAATTCGAATTAGCAAAAGCAATGTCTCC
>JAMLFT010012302.1:0-10504 GCA_026544285.1 Pachyrhizus erosus | reverse complement strand
CCGATCTTTTTTTAAAAAATAAAAATAAAATAAAATATTTAAAAAATGAAAATAAAAAATATTCTATTTTTAAGAAATATATAAAGGTCGGTAACCAACAAATTCAAAAAGACTTAAAAGCTTTGATTCAATAATGATTCTCATTTGACACATCAGTACAAAACACATTGGGCAACAGAGAAAAGTTGGAGTGCAAGCATCAAAAAGGGCACCGTGTCCCACCAATACAGGAAAAAGTTAACAAGGTTTAAACATGCTTTCTCAGAAATTTTATCTTTTACTAATCAAAGTCTTTTTAACTTTTTTTCGCCCAATTCCATTAAATATTATCCAATTAAAAATACTAAGTTTTAAAATAAATCCAATGACAATTTAACATTTTAGGCCTGCTTTTAAGCAATCTAAAATTATTATTTAATTATCAAGTTAAAAAAATACTTCTTAACTTAACTTAAAGCTAAATAATGATAAATTTAGGATATTGGTTAAAATTTTAATTAATATTATATTTCTATTTTTCATCGTATTTTTTAAAATCAGTTAACAGTATCTTGTCTGAGAAAAATGGTCAACAATCAATATGGTCAAATAGCATCTAGAAAAAGCAGCAGATGAAGCTCTTCGTTCACTTCGAACTCAGATTCGTTTTGAATCTCTCTCTTACTTCTTCCAGGTCATTTAAATCTCTCTCTCTTTATATATATATATCCACATGATGATTCTCGATTCAAGCAAATTAAGTTCCGCTATCCTGTTTTGAATTTGCGATGCGATTGCAGAATTCTTAAATGCTATTTACGGTTTTTGAATAAATTGAATTTTTTTTTTTTGCGGTGTTAAAACCTTGTGTTAGTCACCGAACATCTTGTAATTTTTGGCAAGTAATGTTTGGCGGCATGTGTTATAGCTATTGACCTGTTTATGGACTACTCTGAAGTTAATTAGTTTTTCTGCTTTTCCTCTATTTTCTGTAGCTTGTGGAACCTAGCTTTAGGAAAATTTTGTTTGCTGAGAAACTTTCCAATTTCGTTTCAGAAACGAATTATTTTACAAGTTATATGTTACATAGCTTTTCTGATACATGTATTGCTAAATGAATAGTCTTGTTTATCGTTTCAGAAAGCTGGCTGTGGAAAATGAAATGTTATCCTGGAAATGTATTTGCACTTTTCATAAGCTACTGTGAATACCAAAACAGTGTAATATGATTAACAAATAACTTGTCTCTTAAGCATTTGTTTAAGGGTTTTGCCAAATCTATGTATATGAAAAAAGTCAGTCAATTAGATGGATCTCAGTAACTCGAGAATTAGTCATTGGCTCTCTCCACTGAGAGACGCCGGAGGTTCACAAAAAAAAAAAAACAAACAAAAACTACTGTGAATGATGCCTAAATGTGCTTAAACCACAGTGGTTTTGACCAAATATTTGTTTCTTCTTATTTTCTCTTGAACTGTGATATTTTACAATTTACTGTGATTGTTATCACTTCTTCTGTTGTGGTTTTCATTTTAATTTGAATTAACTTCAGTAATATCTTTCTCATCTCCAATTCTACTTTGTTATTTATTTTATTTTTAATTATGATATAGGTGAAAGAAAGACTTTAATTATGGGAAACGGAGAGTCAACGCATGATTCTCATGATAATTTTTTCCGGCAACCCCCTTCCTATGAATATGGTGGAAGTTCAGCGAATACTAGCCATCAATATTATCAACCCCCTTCCAATGATGGAAGTTCAGCAAATACTAGCCATCAATATCATCAACCCTCTTCATATGCTGGGAGTTCGGTGAATACCAGACATCAACATAAGCAGCGACCCACATATATAGCTGACAATTTCAGTTCACTGGATCAGGTTTTTGCTTCTACTTTTGCTCATTGATTTAGGGGAAATAGTCATTATTAATCTTAGCATTCCAAGGAAAACTTCTTTCTGGTATACTAGAGGAGGAATCCTCAATTAGGTGTGTAGAAAAATTAAAGTTTGTTTGATTATATGATTTCATGACAGTTTGTATAAGATATTTGTTGATCAATTGAACTCCACTGAGTATTAGGAATTTTTTTGAATGTTTTTTAAGTTAAGTCTAGATTATCTATTTATGGACATTCTAATAGTCATTGAATATGTTTCACATCTTACAAATATAAATTTATTGATACCTGCTTTAGTTTCAGAAGAAATATGAACTATGAAGGAAAGTGGTTCCATTTGAAAAAGTTGACATGGCCTGCACCCACACTTATTAAAGCTAATTGAATTGCTTTTAGGTCAATTTGACTAGAGAAAAACTAATTAACTAATTATTGGTGAACTCAGTGGTTGAGCTAGAGAGGTTGAAAACAATTATATTAATTTTGAAAATGTTTATGAGGACCAACATTTCTCATAGCAGAAACGATGTACCTCCCCTTACTGAACTGGATTCACTGTTCTGTTTGGATATTTTAAAAATACTTAGCTTTAGGACATTCTATTTCAGGTTATTTCTGCTTTGAGAGAAGCTGGTCTGGAATCTTCAAATTTAATAATTGGTATTGACTTCACCCAAAGCAATGAGTGGACAGGTTATTTCTTTTGAATATAAAATTAATATTGACGTACATATAATCTAAAGTATGGAGAATGCAGAAAAGTCACACCTTGATATCTGTAGGCAAGTACTCCTTCAACCACAAAAGCCTTCATTCTATTGGAAACACTCCTAACCCGTATGAGCAAGCAATCTCTATAATTGGCCTTACTCTTTCTTCATTTGATGAAGACAATCTGATTCCATGTTTTGGATTTGGTGATGGTGAGGAGCTGTTTCTGATTTACTTTTCTATTATTCGTTTTCTCTTCTATTGATTTCATTCATATACTTCTGTAGCATCTACACATGATCAGAATGTGTTCAGCTTTTATCCTGATCACTATTGTCATGGTTTTGAGGAAGTACTAGCACGCTACCGAGAGATTGTACCACACTTAAAATTGGCAGGTTTACCATTATCATTCTTGCTGGATAGATTTTACAATTTTGTTACAATTCTATATATCGAATATATTTTAGGACTTTGGAGAATAATCCCATTATAGTAGTTGTCTAGAAATACTTGTATGATGATGATTAAGACTCAGTTGTAAGCAAAACTATACAAAGTTTATATGAAATTAGAACACAGATAAATACTTGTTGAATACATGATAATTGACGCAAGGAAATTGATGTGCTGATTCAATCACCTGCAAAACTTGTGCAAACCTTGGGCTTTGTATGCGGTTCATACTCCCTAATAACAACTCTTGATGGGGCCTAACAATTTTTATTGCTCAACAAACAAGATTTTAGCGAAGTGCTAAATGCATGTGAGTTTGGGTGGCATAGATGATTGTGTCACACTTGGCTTTAATGTCTAACATTAGTACATCCAAGAAAAAGCAAAGGAAAGGATAAACAAATTGTGGAAAGAGAAATGACTTCGGTATCCAAGCAATGATATGAAGATATAATTATGACAGTTATCTCCTTATTGATAGGTCCAACATCATTTGCCCCTGTGATTGACGCAGCAGTTGACATAGTGGAAAGAAGCAATGGTCAATATCATGTTCTTGTCATTATTGCTGACGGACAGGTTTTACCTATTTATATTATTCCATTATTATCTTTTCATGACATCATTTAATTATCTATCATTAATTTTCTTGTGTTTCTGGAATATCCTTTTTTTTGTATAGGTTACTAGAAATTCAGTTACACTACATGGAATGTTAAGTCCACAAGAACAAGCAACTATTAATTCTATCATTACTGCAAGGTAAAGCTATTTCTTTTATAGTCTTTTGCTACTGTTCTTCTGTCTTTAATGTAGATCTATTATGATCATCAGTCACTATCCCCTCTCAATTATTTTGGTTGGAGTTGGAGATGGACCATGGGATGAAATGCAGCACTTTGATGATAACATTACTCAGCGTTTATTTGACAACTTTCAGGTACTTGACTGATGTATGATTAAGTATGTGTTCATTTTTGCGTGAGTTTGTAACTAGTGTTTAGTATCGTTTAAATTTTAGGGATCAGAAAGCAAAGGGAAAAGAAATGATTATAATTAGACTCTGAAATCTTTATAATTGTTGTATATAACACTTTTCTTATACCTCTGTGCCAATAATCAAGGTCAAATACAAATTATACAACTAATAAATGGCCTGCCCAACAGCACTGACTATGTACTGACACAAAATAAAAACAGTAATACCCTTTTATGTAGGATACACAAATATTCTGAGACTTCCCTTCAAGTTGAAGCTAAAACAAACAAATTATTCTATCAAAGAAAATTGTAAAAACACACTTGACTACATGACGGCTTGTAGAGAAACAATATTTAAACCGCAATACAATTTAAAAGAACAGGCAGTCAGACACTGCTTGAGAGACAAAACAACAGCCTAAAAAAAGCAGTACTGCTGGAAAGTATCACAGTGAGATAGGCACTGGACTACTGGAACAGAAAGATATACAATGCAAATAAATAAGCACCACTGGAAAGAGGTAACCAAGGCTTGTGTTACAAAATGTGGGTTCATAGTGAAACCTATATGTGACAATGCATCTAGCCATCTACCACTGAATTTTAATGTATACACATTTATATTTTTAAATTCTTGTAAATTGTGGGTATTTACCATATATACATATACAATTCAATGCAAACCTGTGTCTATGTTGACAAAACTCTACAACAAAGCATTGGCACATGACTTGGTAGAGGTCGACCTTTTGTAAAATCCAGACTTTCTGTAGAAATTGTTCTGTGAGAATTGAACATAGCATTGGTATGTGAATTGGTGGCAATCAGTTTGAAAAATGACAGCTTAATCCTAGAAAATGGCTGGAAAGTACCACCATATTTTAAAATACCACCTTTAATACCGAACCAATTATGATAATGAGTTTTTTCATTAATAATATAATATCAATGTGTTAGCTACTTTGTATTCTTTCTTGCCCCTTCAGTTTGTGAATTTCACAAAGATCATGTCTGAGAACAAAGAAGCATCAAAGAAGGAAGCAGCATTTGCACTTGCTGCCCTTATGGAAATTCCAATTCAGTACCGGTTAACCCAAAATCTACAAGTTGCCAAGTAAGTAATGAAATACAGGTATGATAATTCTAAATTATACTCAAGGATAACTGAATTTCAAATCATTCCGATGCAGTGAAAAACCAACAAGTTATCCACGTAAAAGGCCTCTTCCTCCGCCTAAGGAAGTAATAGATCATGACAACGCAGCCCTAGCAGCGAAAAATTTCGAATCAGTTGAGCCATCAGCTACAGCTGCAGTAGAATCAGTATGCTATTCCTGTATACCCGTTGAGGTGTCTTTCTCCTGCATTAGGTTCATTTTAAGATCAAATTATGCTTACGGGATAAATGTCTTTCTCTTGCTTTAGGCATGCCCTATTTGCTTAACCAATCCGAAGGACATGGCTTTTGGATGTGGTCATACAGTAAGTTTGTTGAACGAACTTATTCTTATTCAATGCTTATGTTATGTGCCGTAGGGGTTTAACTATTCATGTGAATGATAATCATAAATATTTTACTTTGTGCTGATGTCAATGTTAATGTTTAGTTTTAAAGTTTAATGCTTACGTTAAATGGAATTTTAAGTTATAACTTGACGTTTGGGGAACTTTTACTTTTGTCCTAGTAGTTTGAAGGAAAAACGAAATAGACGCTTTCCTTCCTCAAAGTCAAAATTATGCAACGATTTGAAATTGACACGTCATGTGATTTTTCAAAAGACACATGAACATCTAAAAATTTAGCATCACAAACTAAAAAATGGAAGGAAAAAGCAATATATTTTCACTCTTTTAAATATAATTGCTGTGAGGAACTATTGGATATTTAACAAACTTGTAAAATGTGTCTTAATTTGCATTTTGTTTTTGATACAGACTTGCAAGGAGTGTGGTGTGACATTAACTTCATGCCCTATGTGCCGGCAGGAAATTACAACTCGCCTGAGACTATACACTTGAGTTGGAGATTTCTTAGCTGCTAATTTGTGCTTTATATTGCTGCTATTGCATCTTGATAAGGAATGTAATAACGTCCTGTAAAATTTCCCATTCCAGATAAAAAAATAAGATGTACAGAAAGGTTGACATGTATAGTGTTTGTGTTTTAAACAAAATGTTCATTGCTTCCATTCTAAATAATTTGATGACCGTAAGTGAATCTCTTTCTTTTTATAGCATCATAAGTAAAATTTGACGTCTTAAAATTGATTTCACTATTGTGTGTATTATGAGTGAAATAGAGAGAAAAGAAATAGATAAAAAAATAAAATAAAATATATATGTTGCTAAGATTTCTAAAAATAAGAAGGAAAGAAGAAAATTTTCTTTCCCTAGTTCGATAGTTAAAAAAGAAAGTAAAAAGAAATAGATAAATTATATTAAAAATATTTCTGTACTAATTAAAAAATGTAATTTTTAATATATTATTTTTTTAACACAATTATTTATTATTATTAACATATATATTATAAAAAATAAAAATTAGAACAAAAAAAAAAAGAGGTCATTTTTCTCCTATTTAATTCCAATTTGGGAGGAAATATTGGCTCTACCGAAATATTTTTTTTTCCTTATTTTTATCATATCCTTCTCCTTTTTATTTTCTTTCATCACATTTCTATTCCAAGGCAAACCTCGGGTGATTAGTTTAATTTATTGAAAATGGTTATCTTTGTTAAATTTGCTTAATTGTATTTTTTTTTTACCAGAATACGGAGATAATTTTAACTGGTTTATTCATTCTGAAAATATACAGTATTAGTGTGGTAAGTTTTTGTTCTATTCTCTATCTTTTGTTCCCTGCAAAAGTTCCTTTTTCTTTTTGAATCGAAATTGGCTTATACGATATATTGATTTGCAAAAAGGAGAGGGAGATGCCAGAGGGTTTCCAAATTCTGGGTACTTAGTGGGTTGGATTGTTATTATAATATTATGAAAGTATTAAGCTAAATTTAAAAATGAAAAAATAATTTCAACTAGCATATACAAAAATAAAAATTGATCAGATCATCTAATCATCACTCACCACCGCTTTCTTACGCGTAATCGTATAAATTTATTCTGTGTTCTGTGTTATGTGAGAGAGCTATAATTCGATATATTAAACGATGAACATCATGCAATTTGAAAGAAAAAAAGTTATAAGAAATCGTTAAGAGAGCTTATTTATTGTTACTTGGCACTTATATTTTTTTACTTAAAGTATTGATAAAAAATAATAATTTAATTCTTGATTTTTTTTATAGTTACTGTTTTATTATCCAGTAAGATTTTATAAAAAAGTGTCATACTTTTATGAGTTAATTATATTTACTGAAATATTGCTAGGTTCGACAACAATATAAATATTAATTATTACATAGTCCATATCATATCCCACGACCAAAATTACTTTTCTTTTATTTTACAAAGTTAGCCAAAGATCAAGTGGATACCGACTATACAAAAATATAAAGTTTAGAAAAACATTTTCATGCCATTGATTTTCATTAACAAGCAAAGATTTCCTCTTAAAAACAAGTAAAGAAAAATCATAACAATTGGAAATCAATTATCTTTTTTCTTTCCTTCTCTCTAAGCTCTGTATCCTCTGCTCTGGCCACAACCAGCAGTGTAAATAGGATTAGTGATAGAATAGATTAAAAAAAGACGAATGAACTATAAACGAAACTGATATGGTGAATTACAGTATAATTTAGATGCCCGGTGATGCAAACGTGGGAATAGCCGTTTAATTTTCATAAAAGGCCGAAATGAAGGAAGAAAATGGCAGCCACCAAGTTGATAAAAAAAGAAAAAGAAAAATAAAAAGATAGAGTTGGGAATAATATATTTTACATGAAGAGGAATGGAAGGAGCTTAAAAGCGAAGCGAAAATGATGATTCATTTGGTGGAGGATGAAGAATTAGGCTTGAAGATACGGTGGATCAACTCAAGCTTCTTGCTTGGTCGGGAACCAGGAAGGTTGGCAAATGAACCCGCAGGGTGTGGGGTCACAGATGGACCTTGACCCGACCCGTTTCCACCACTCTTGTTATCACTCATATTTTGACTCCTCTCACTCCTTTCTTCAGCTCAATGGATGAATCACACCTCTCAGTTCATAATTATTTATAGCTTAATTTTTATCTCAATCTGTCAAAACATTAATTTACCTTATGTTATTTACTGTTACAGAATGAAATATTCTTTTATTAGATAAGGTGGGGCCTCATTCTTTGAACTTAAACAAAATATTAATTCCTACTATTAAACTAAAGAGAGATGTGTTTGGATAGTTTGATGTTACTGACTTATCTGGCAGCGAATCCCACCTTAGTTATTCACTTATTTGTAATTCAGCTTAATATGTCATTGTCATGCTATTCAAACCGTTCCTTTTTTATTTGGTTGTCCAGTCTCCGTACTCCTTAAAGCGTCATGCTTTTGTGCTTTGTGTTTGTGCTTCTTCAATGATTCAACAATACTACCAGCAATTGGGGAAAATAACACTATATTTTTTTATCTACCTTTTGATTTTATTATCATTACAAAGAAAAAAATTTACAATTTTTTGTTGGATTTATAAGTTATGTTGTATTAAAATTGAAAGAATTTTCTTAAATTATAAAAATATGTCGATTTTTTTTTTATTTTTAAAATATATTTTATACAAAATAATATATATTTTTATTGAGACACAGGTATCTTTTAAAAAAATTATTTGAACTTGGAATTTTTATAATAGAGTGAGTCAACTTCTTTAGTATAATTTTTTTCATAAAAAAAATAAATTCAACATTATTTGAGAAAAAATATATATATCCTACTGCTTGAATTTAACATTGGTTAGTTATTATATATATGTGTGTGTATAACATTCTTATGCTATTTTGAGTATTTTCTTTAATTCTGTTAACTTATGTTATTTTACACTTGGTCATGGAGTGGAATCCTCCACTATTGGATAATATCACAAGAAAATAGTGGTCACGAAGCTCACATGTCATTGGGATTCTGACAAAAGACAACCTCGTGGCTTAGGATTCAACAAAAATAATAAACAATGTGAAAAAAAAAAAGACATAAAAAATTGAGTGTATATTAATATTTTCAATGATAATAGTTATTTGTATTTATGTCGTTAATGATTTCTTACCCACTCCTTTGAAGTGTAGACTCTCAGTTAAATAAATCAGTATGTGCTTTTTCGCTGATTAAGCGGATAAACAAAAGGAGTGGATTATCAAATATCATATTTTAACACTTTCCTTATAAATAAATATCAACCTTTTCTTCTCACTATAATTATAAAGAAGAAATATTGACAATTTTTTACTGGATTTATATTTTAAATGTGTATTAAATCGACGTCAAATTTAAATAATAAAAATATGTTAAAACAAAATGTATTATGGAAATGTTATTTTATTTTTACTTTATGTATCTGAAATAATTTATTTTATTTTTTATTTAAAACCAAAATCTGTTTTACGAAAAAAAATGTTTAAGCTTAAGAAAAATAAATATATACTATATAAATCTACAACTCATTAAATTTTATATTTAACTAGATAACACTTGTGTGCATTGCACACTCAGTTCGTGCAGCTCTAAGTAAGGAGAGAGAGGATGAAAAAAATGGTTTGTACGAAATATGAAGACGTGGATGGATAAATTGGTGCTGAATACTTTTTATTTATTTTTGACTGAATAGTTTTTATGTAACATTTTAAAATCATTAATGACAAAATAGAATAGTACAACATTATTTTATTTTATTTTTGTTAAATTTAACTTCTGGCGTCACTCTATAATAATATATGCTGACGAAAACTGGTGACATGATTTATGACGCATAGACGAAAAATATTTTGGAATTTTTTTGTTAAGTTAATTGAAAGGAGTAATAATGCGCGCAATTTTTTTCTTTTCTTATATATATATATTTTAAAAAAGTTTCTCTTTGAACGATTATAATATAGATTAAATTATTTTATGGTTCTTTAAACTTTTATTGAAATAATTTTTCATTAAGCCTTTCAATTTGTATTTAATTTTTAATTATGTCTAATATTAAAAAATAATTCAATAATCCATTTAAAAATAACAAATATTTTTATGGGTCCAATTAAAAATAAATAATAATTCAATATTCTTAATTTTACAAACTAATATTCTCACTTATTATTATCATTTTGTAACTTCACAAGTTGAAAACATTCAATAACATGTGATTTAATTAAAAATCATTCAAAGTTTGTATTTTCAATTAGTATTTAATTAATGTTTTTGTATAAAAGTTTTATAAATGGCTACATTAAGTAATATTTATATTTTTTTTATTAAAAAGGATAAGTTACTTCAATGATAAATTTAAGATAGTTACTCTCTATTTTAATTATTTATTTTTAAAATATAATAATTAAAATT
>JAMLFT010012301.1:0-10505 GCA_026544285.1 Pachyrhizus erosus | reverse complement strand
AATTTTTTTATGAGTAACTAACAAAATACCCCTAGTTCGAAAATTTAAAATTTTAAACTATTTTATTATTATAAATTAGGAAAAATATAGTCAAAGCATTCTATATATGAACCTAATATAATTATATCATTCCTAGAATCAGAAATGTGGTAAAAATTCTTAGAAAATGAATTTTTTTATCTAAAATGACCAAAATACCCCTACATTAATAAAATAAAATTCATTACTGTTTTGGTCATTCTAAAATTCAGGAAAGGATAGCCAAAGTATTCCCCAATAATATTAGGCATATCTAAGTGATAGGAAACTCAAAAAAAAAATATAAAAGGCCATTTTACCTTTTTATCTACTTAGAAATTATTCTTTTAACTTATGAAAGATTACTTGGTTAAATTTCCTAATGAATTGAAATATTCATTAGTCTAATAAGTGAGAATTTAAAACTAAATACGAAGAAAGATGAATTCCAACAACAAATTTAAGAGTCTTGGAAAAATGACCATTTGATCCTTGTCTTATTTTTATGATATACTATTTGATTGATGTGATGTTTGATTGTGGCTTTAATTTTCCTATATTGTATATGAGTTGAATTGATAGTAGAAGTAAAATTTACTACCTCTATTGTTAGTAGAGAGATACATAATAATAATAACTATCTCTGTAAAATAGTAAACTACAGAAATAACCTTAGGGTAGAAGATAAACAGATAAACTTTCAAACAACGATATTTATAGAATGATTGCAAAGTAAGAATGGAAGAAGGATGCTATCCAATGATATCTTGAAACACAACATCAGTACCAAGGAAAAGATGACAAATGAAGTAAGGAAGGTAGATTGAGTTGAGAACCTTAACAAGTGAGAAATAAGAATAAAGATTGCAATTGTTGATCACAGATGGTACTTAAGGAATGTACGCAGCTTTGGTGAGATCTTGAGGGTTGATAAGGTGTCAATTTGTGAACCGCTCAAAGTGAAGAGAGTGTCACAAAATCGGCTTAGCATCCCTGACAAAGTGGAGCATTACCAAGATTCGGTTGAGAGTATTTTCAATTCAGTATCAGACAGAATATGTACTTCCGATTATCAACCCAAAATGCAAACATGGTCTATTATTGAGATACTCATGTAAGTCCTCCCGAAATTAGTAGTATAGGAGGCTACGAAGGGCCCTAAATCTAGTAAAATCCCTAATTATGCTCGTTACAGTGATAAAAGAGTTTACATTAGATAGAAATGATCTATATATGTATGTGCTTGCTTAAGGATAGATGATTCACTCCTACAACTCCTCACATTTCAAATAGAGATGACAGACATGTTCCAACCCCTGTTTCATCTATCAATAATATTCCTAGAAGGACGATGGACACATGATAGGATTAATGGAGATGATATATCTATGAGCTATGTCAGATTCACCTTTAGACCTCCCAATGTCATATTCCCATGACAGTTCTATCATATAGATATTTCAGTCATTTTATCACAGACTATGCCACCTAGATTCACAAATGTTCTTGTGACATGTGAACACACTTAGACTCCTTCACCCCCACAATCTTCCATAGGTTCAATCCCTGCAGGCGATCAAGATAGAAGAGAAGATTCCTTTGAAGAAGAAGATCCTTCTGAAGGATCTGACCAGAAGTTAAATGTGGCAGACTATCTTAGACTTTATCTTTTGTTTAATCTACTGAAATATTTTGGGAATGTAATATTTTGACCTGATCTATATATTAAATTTAACATATTATGATTAAATTCAAGTTAATTAGATATTATGAAATTTTAGTTTCTTCCAAATTGTAACCCCTGGTGAATTTAGTTTTAAAACTCATATGAAATAAAATACCTTAAAAGATTTTCTCAAAATTAAAAGAATAAAAATGGGCGTTACAAGGAACAACAATACTATAAACTCACAAGGATAGAAATGGTATATGATCAATAGATATATGGTCATTGGTATTAGCATTGACGTTGGAATCATTAAATTTAACCATTGCAATCACCAATGTTAATGTTGGTTACCAGTATAAAATGTTGCAATCATTGTTTGTTGACTATAAAAAAAAGTATTGCAATCACTAGTGTTGAAAGTAAAAGACTCAAAATAAAGACAGTTTGAGAAAGTTAAAAATGAAAGAAGAGCTCAAAATAAAAGTTTTTGCAAGTGTGTATATATATCTCATCTATTTTTATTAACTGTAGAAAAAAGATATTCTTGCTACCACACTTAGTCATCTGTGAAGGAAGAACCATCAATTAAGTATTTATTGAATTTATTTTAAAAAAAGAGAGAGAAAGATGAAGCTAGAAATTTAAGTATAATTTATGCATGGATAAATAAACTTTACACTTAGAAAATTAATAGATAAAACGATTATCATATTAAGGATTGAAACAATTTTAATACATTATGATTTAAGATTTAGTTTCTTTTATTTTAATTTTAAAATAAATGAATTTAATATGTATTAAAATGATAACAATAAAATATAACAATTTTCATGATAATAATTAGAGTAATTTATATTCATTGTATGATACTTTAAAATAAATAAAAAGTTGAATTAAACTATGTTTTATAAGACTCGAACTTAAAGTAATTTATAAATTTAAGACTTTTCTTTAATTTATGATACAAACTTTTTAAAGTCTTTCTTTTTAAAATTCTAGCATGTGTTAAAAGTCTATTTAAAAGTTTATTTTATAAAAAGGCTTGGTCAATAAGTCTAGTTTTAAATATGTTAAAGAATCTAATAAACTTATATGTTAATTATGTTCGTGACTTTATGCTTTTAACCAACAAGTATACAATCTTAGAAATTTATAATAAAAATTTAATAGTAATAATAATAATATTTATATAGTTAACTATTTAAAATGAATTATCTTTTAAAACATCCTCAAGTCAACTTATTTAATAAATAAATCTAGTATGACTTTAATCTAACATGAACTGAGTTATAAGTCGATAATAAATAATTTAATCTACTATCATATCTAAATAAAATATGTTATAAAATATGAAAAAATTTATACTAATTTTTTTTTAAATATAATACTTTTGTTTTATTTTTCATTTTAAATTAAATTAAAAGAGGAAAAAATATTCAATTCCTAGTAAAAAAAAAAAAAGTCGAGCCGTGACAACATATACTAATTTTGAGAAATTATTATATGCTCATGAAGCAAGAAAGAATTTATATTTTTGTATCCTTCAATTATATTACTTTAATTATAATATTAAAAGTATCGTTAAAAAGACGAGACAATATATTATATAAATATTGTGGTACAAATGATATATAGAAGAAGACAAAATCAGTGAAGAGTATTTCGCTAGTTTATTGGTGTTATGACCCTGAAAATTCTTCTATCGATTCAATGGGCAGAACTTTGATGATACTCAAATGCGAGCCCTCATTTTCCTCTACTAGCTAAACAAGTAAGTATCGTTGTGAATTTTATTCATTTTACAATGAAAAATAAATAAAAGTATTCGTTCTTAAATTCAATTGAAGTATCTCATAAATTCCTCATCTGCATAGTTTTTTTTTTTTTTTTTTTAATTTTGAATCGCATGAAATGTTGAATTTTTTTTTTTTTTTTTACAATTAATAGAAAGATAAAAGCTAGCCTGCACATCCTTATGTATTCTATTTACTCTCCCTCGTTCAATTGGATCCATAGTAGCATGTGGTGTATCTTGTTTTAGTTGCAGTCCTATGGTACCTTGCATTGTGTATCTCTATGGCCCACCCATGATTTCTGTGAAGTCAGATCTTGCAGTCTTAAATCGTCTTAAACCTGTTGGGGTAGGGAGACCCAATGTTCTTCAACATGTGCAACAAAATTGTTATTCATACAAATTAACGTATGCACTTCATTAAAGAAGCTAGCTTTATTATTTTTTAAGCATAAGGAGGATGCAAAAATCTATCATGTAAAGGTGAAGAATTAAATCTTTGGCATCCATCTCTGCAATAGGAAATATGAGTGACAATGGTTAGGACAGAGAAAAGGCCAGTGTGAGATTTTACGAGAGATGGGGGAGAAAATAAGACCAGGATTTTGGATGGAATTTATGTGCTCTAAGGTTGTCACAAAAGCAACGATGAGTAAGGTATGGAGCAGGAAAATTTTTTAAGATAGTATCTATGTTTGAGACGTGTCTGCGTGATTAACGATATTAATTTATTTTTTCTTTTGGCGTGAATGAATCTTTTTAGTCTACTAACTAAAAAAATTAGGCCTGAAGATTTGAGTTTAAGATGCTAGATGATTTTATTGCCTCTCCAGCGATTAACCTCTAATGCTTGGAGGGTATTTATTGTATATTTTGATTGATATATCAAAATGACCATTTCTATTTAATTAAATTTTAAAAAACCATTTTTAAATTAATTTAGTGCTTATCAAAAACAAATATTTTACTTAAATTTGTTTTTGTTGATTTACTTTTTTAGAGTGAGTCTTATATCACTTTTTTTTATTTGAACTCTAGTGATTTTTATTATAAACTTTTGTTTAAAAATCATTGGGAAGAACATATTATATTTATATTAGATTTGTATGTTACATGAATAAGCACTTAAGAATATCATAAATTCAAATGTCTCAAGTTGGATGAATTTAGTTTGTGATTATTAGAGCTACAAAGTATGAAAACATATGTGATTTGTGATCATTATAAGTTTTTTAAGTTCATAGTTGGCAAGATTTTGGATAGGGATAACAATAATTTGAGTAAAAAAAAACTCTTACCATTCCAATATACTAAAAATAATTTATAGTTTTGTTTTTTTATTAATTTTTTACTATCTCATCCTTTATTTTATTAAATTATAAATTTTATCTCTACAACCTAAATTGATCCACCTTTTTTATTCTAGTGTTTATAGTCTATAATGAATAATTATAAACATTCACCCTGCTTTGAAATGGATTGGAGTAGAGTGATGAGAGAGACACAAATAAAATAAAATAAAAGAGAAAAAAAATGATAAATATGATATATGATGTAATGAAAAAGGTAAAAAAAGATAAGAAGATAAATTAGATGGAAGTGAATTATAAAAGAATGAAGTGTTTGTTTTTATTTAATTCATTGAGTAGCTGTTTAGGAAATTGACAAATGCTAGTTTCAAGAGCAAACTTTTGAAAGAACTGAATTATTAAATTTTTTAAAGAAAACATATTTTTTTTAGATATGCAATTCAAGTTAAGAGAAAATTGATTTCTTTTTCATTTTCAGTGTAGTGACCTAAAAAATAAGAATCAACATTAACTAATAATTACAATTGCAAAGAATGATAAATTTAAGGATTTTGTTGACTTAATGTTGAAACTTAATGATTATCTTTTGAATTTACTTGAGTATGTGATGAGATTGGTGATTAAGAAAATTATGTTTAAAATTAAAAAAAAAAATTGTGTTGATAAAGTGCTTAATGTTATTTTTTTCACATACTTGCATGATTTTGTATAAAGTGCTTAATGTTATAAACATGATTTCAATTTTTTTGTTATATATTGTATATGAGTCATGGCTCTTTCATTCTATCATGAAGTTTTTTTTTATCATTATCATTCAACATCTTTATTACATTACACGTTTTAATGAATAGAGAATATTGAAAGATCAAAAGTTAATTGAGAAAGTTCAAAGATTGTTTATATCAATTGGTAAGGATGAATGATGAATACAATGAATGATGAAGAGAAAGTGAGATATGCTAAAAAAATACTACAAAGTGATCATTTAACATACGTGCCTGTTGTATCACAATAAGAAGTGCTTGTTATTTTTCTTGTGATGTTGGCAAATTTTATCCTTGGCATAACAAATATGGCTTGTGTTTCATTAGGTCTCACGGTATAAATGACATGTTGATTGGATTAGAGAAACTATTTGACATGAAACATCTTTTAAAAGATTTTAAACTATCTTAATTTTTTTTTATAAGAATGCATTTATGTTTGTATAACTTGTTTTCTTTTTATTTATTTATTTAAAATTTCTTTATATGTTTAATATAAATATAATATTTGTTCAATAGTAGTGATGAAAATGAACTCAAGCCAAAAATAATAAGAAATGATATTTTATATTATTTTATTTTTGTTTAAAAACTATTATTTTTTATTTTTTTACTATATGAGTTACATATAGCATTACGCGGAGCATACTTCTTATATTATATAATTCTATGCATGATAAAAAATGAAGATATGATATTAAATATTCATTAAAACAAATATAATATTTTCTCGTTTTTAAACTAATACAATATAACATTGATTTTTGAATATTGTAATTTTTTCAAATCCAACATTTACATCAAATTGTTAACCACTATAAGTTAATAGATATAACATCATGTTAAACCTATTTTTGATTAAGTTAACATGTGAAACCTATCTCATTATATTTTTTTAGATAAAAATTTTATAAATCAATTAATGTTCCAATAAAAAAAACATAAAATTACTAGAGATTACATAAAAAATTGAGTCTCACAAACAATTAAAAAAATAAAAAAATGAAATTATTTTTTAAATTATTCATGAGTTTTATCATTTGATTTTTATAATATTTGTGGTATTTTTTTGTTGTAAATATTAGTTGATTTTTAGGTAAGTAAATTTAATGAGACAAATTTTACATTTGAATATTTAAAAATTTAAAATATTAAGTTTTACAAAAAGAATTAATACGTGATTAATTAAATAAGTAGGAGATGATTTTTAAAATTTTAAAAATTAAAAGAATAATTTAAAAGTAAAAGGTAAAAAGTAATTTAAGAGAGTATTATTGTATTTTATCATTTTAAGAAATCTATCACCTAAAAAACCAGCGAGTGACGTGGGAAAAATACACAGAAGGGGAGGGGGTAGAAGATAATGGAAAAGAAGCGCAAGAGGAAGCAGCAGGTGAAGCGTGAGGCAGAGCCAAAGCCCAAACCGGTTGGTGGGGATCCAACCCGAACCGACAATTTGAAAGATCCATTCCCATCTCACGCTCGACCCACTCAGCAGGAATGCGAAGCCGTACGAGACACTCTCTTCGCCCTACACGCTATTCCCCCGGAACTCGCCAAGTACCGCAAACTCCAACCACCCCATGACACGGTCGAACCGGACCCACCCGAGCCCGTTCTCGACGGTTTGGTCCGAACCGTCCTCTCGCAGAACACCACTGATGCCAATTCCCAAAAGGCTTTCGCTTCCCTCAAATCCTCCTTTCCCACTTGGGAGCAAGTAGGTGTTTATAATCGCACGTTTTTGTCTTGTTTTGTTGTTCGCTTTGAAACGGTGCCGTTTTTTGTTTTGTGCGTTGAAGGTTCTCGGTGCTGAGTCCAAGGACTTGGAGAATGCCATTCGTTGCGGAGGTCTTGCCCCAACTAAGGCTTCATGCATTAAGAACGTGTTGCGTTGTTTGCGCGAAAGAAGAGGCCAATTGTGTTTGGAGTATTTGCGAGACTTGTCAGTTGATCAAGTTAAGGCTGAGCTGTCTCTTTTCAAAGGAATTGGTCCCAAAACAGTAATCTTCTTTTTCTTGAGCAGTTCTAGTTGGTTATTCACTTTGCAGTCATTCACCTAGTAATGTAATATTTAAGCATAAAAATTGTTAGCTGCACCCACTTTGCAGCTTTGTCTACTGATGAATTGTCCTGCATATGCTTTTTACTCCTTGTCCAGGATTTGATCTCACGGTTCTATAGTGGTTGTCTGGGATTGTATATCACATGCCATTTTTGTCATCCGTATCCTATGTTTTTGTCATTTGCTAGGACTTACTAATTAGAATTGCTTTTGATAGCATCTCTAGAATTTGGAATAAGTAATGTATGTGACTTTCTCTTGCATATATTTTTTTAGATTGAGCCACTTGTGATGGCGTACAATATTTCCTGCATGGCTATATGTAAACCCTTTGCTATGTTACTTCTTAAATTGCAATGTCTCCCTTTTTAATATACCACAGATTATGGAAGTTCTTGTCCAGAGTATCTGAGTGTTTTCCTTCTATTCGTTTTAAACAATAATACTCTGATGTGGATGCAAAGCTAATTCCTTGAATCCTTGTGAAAGACGACATGCATATGTTTTAATTTGATAAAAATGTGAACTCTGACACATAATGTTGTTTCCCTCTCATTCAATATTCTGTACTATACCCAATCTCATTTCAATTTTAATGCTTATTTCAGTACTTTGTTTCCCATTAAGAGGCAACTATTATCCAATATTTTAAATTGATATCCACGTTCGTATACATTTTATGATATACAAAAGAAGTGACAACTGTGGGAAAATTATAAACGTTTATTGTGTAGTGGTTTGCTTTTATCAATGTTGGTTTTCTATTTTTTTTAACTTAGTTAAGAAGCTGTATCATAGTAACATTCTATTGCAAGCGCATGTTGTGAGTGTGACCATCTTTTAGCAATTGGTAGTATATGATATCAAGGGCAGAGAGATTGAGACACGGACAATATATTAACACTGAGCAGTTTAGCATAGAGAACCAGAGAAGGCAATCGGTCCTACAGACCCCTCAAAACCTATGAATTCAAGTGATTTGAGATGCTTCTGGCAGGTAGGTTTATTGAGGGGAAAACAAACTTCATTTGGATGTTATGTGATTGCTACTAATGGTCGGGGAAAATAGCTTATAGGGTTCCAACTCTAGTAAAAGATAGTGAACTCCCTCTCAGTGCTTGGCTTGGTCAAGGAAGTAAAATAATAAGCTCTTCTGTCACCATGTTGCTTATTTTATTGAAATATGAAGATTTCCCCCCTTATTAGGACATTGTTTTCTTTAATCGTTTTTATGAGGAGGATAATTTTCACATTGGGATATCATGGTACATAGGCATTTAGTCCCTTGTAAGTCTGTAGGCTGCTTTCTCCTTGCAGTGGATTAAGTATGAGTCATGTTATTTGTTAGATAATTGATTGTGTTAATAATACATCGACAATGATTGTATTTTATTGCATCGTTAGTAAACATCCAGTCAAAATCTGTAACACTCTAATACTAAAACTCAATTGAACATAATTTATATCTCCTTTCCTCCTTTGTGTTGATTTCTCTAAATTGTGGGACTGATTATAGGTGGCTTGTGTGTTGATGTTCAATCTTCAGCAAGACGATTTTCCTGTGGACACTCATGTAAGCATGATTTATCTTTTATTACATTTGACTCCGTCGATTTATTTATAATAACACTTGAATATTTATGCAGATATTTGAGATTGCAAAAACCATTGGTTGGGTACCAGCTGTGGCGGACAGAAATAAGTCGTATCTTCATCTAAATCAAAGGATACCAAATGAACTTAAGTTTGACCTGAATTGCCTTATGTTTACGCATGGAAAGCTTTGCCGCAAATGCTCCGGTAAAAAGGGTAACAAGAAAGGAAAGAAATGTGACGATAACTCCTGTCCTTTATTGAATTATGATAAAGAGTAAGTTGAACTTTGAGTTAGGGAAGCAAATTATTTTCAATTATTTGATCCTTGAACTAAACTAAGTCAATATATTGTTGTAACTGTAAAGAATACTAGTAGTATAGACTTAGGCTGTTAGGCAGGAGAACCAATTTTTAGATTCGATGAAAGAAAGGCTAACAACTGTGAGCTAGTACATCAATTACCTGAAGGGTTTTGGATTGTCTAAAAATTGCCCATCTTTAATTTTGTAAAGGGGTCATACTGGAAATGGAACGTCATGTTTGTCTCTCTGTTAATGGACATTTAATGGGTAGGACTTATTTTAATGGCCTGCGTGTGTGATGACTCGGTTCCAAACTGGTCCATGGTGGACAAGTTAATTTTTTTGGGACCGGTTAATTGATCTGTGTTTATATCATCCATGGAAATAATATTAAAACAATAAAATAATACACGCTTGTAATCCATGAAATAATAAAATAATCCCATGAATGGCACGGACATTTTTTTTAATATAACTGATCTATGACAAGTTTATCATTTTTTTTAAAAAAATAGAGTTGAAGATGTTGTATTAGAAAAATAAACCGACTTTTTTTGGTTCCAGCTTGATTTATTTTAAGGTGTAGTTCTGTGATTAATGAATTAATATTATATTTTGTATTAATTGAACTAGATTAGCTAAGTTGGAGTTTACAAGTTAATAAGTTTATATATAATTAGTCAATGCAAAATTATTAAATTTTATATATAGGAGGATAGGATCCATTGAGATATTGTTTATGTTTTGGTAAATATATATCTTTAATAACTTGTAAATAATAATTAAATTTTATTAATAGTCATTGAATTGAAAGTTTCCATCAAGTAAAATAAATCTATAAAATTTCATATAGATCTAAAATTAATTAACATTTCATCGCGTTGTTTTCAATTATACTAGTAATATGTGTCTCATACATTACATGGGAGTTTGTAAACTTAAGCAAAATTTAAGATGTAATAAAAAATGATTAAAGTTACATGATATAT
>JAMLFT010012300.1:0-10505 GCA_026544285.1 Pachyrhizus erosus | reverse complement strand
GAAGGACACTTAAAAAGAATTTTGAGACCTTTAAGAAACAAAAATAATTAATTCAAAAATAATAATAATAATAATAATAATAATAAAACAAGCATAATTAGTTATTAATTATAAAAATAAAATATATTTTACATAGAATTTACAAAAATTAAATAGAGGAAATTAAGAAAAGAATTTATACAAATTTTAAGGAATTTTAGAAATGAAAATTAGTAAATAAAAATTTAAAATAGAAAAGAAATAAATAAAACAAAAAAGAAAATAAAAGGGAAAGAAATAAGAAAAAGGGAGAAAATTGGAAAAAACATGGGACAGATTCGATCCCTGGACACAAGAGAAGAGAGAGAGTGGACGCACACTTTGCCAGCTGAGCTACCCCACGTGGGTAGCATTTCTCGCAATTAAAACCAATATGAAGTGTTAGTACACATTGGTTTTAAAAATAAAAACAAAAAAAAAAAAAAGGGGGTGGGCTTGGGATCAAACCCCCCCCCCCCCCCCCCTCGTTGAGGCGCTTAAGGTATTAAGGGAGAGCAAGTTGCCAGTGAGACCGCTAGGCCCATCATTGGTAACTTACTAAATTAAAAGAGTATTATCCCTTTCGTATAGAAGTCGTCTTCTTAGCAAACCATCATTTTCTAAAAGCTTCGAAAAACCTGCAAATTGACACCAGGGCTAGGCTAGGCTTGAGCAGTGACTCAACAGGGCTATGCTATGCCTAGAAGAGTAAAATAATCCTCCTTTGGCAGCCAAAAACCTTATAAAAAGCCTCGAAGTAAAAGTTAAAATTCACCATTAACATAAGTCATCATTTCTTCGAAAAATTCCTTATACACCACCATATCGCCCCCATTTAGTCTTAAACGTTTCGCAGAGCTTCCAGAAGTATGTTGGGAAGAAAGAATTGAAGAAGCAAGTCAAGAAATACAAAGTACATAGCCAATCCGAGCCTCCATTAAAAAAAATTGAAGTTTCCAATTAAGGTTGGAGGAATCTTCCTTTCATTTATTTTAGATTACAAAATCATTATGTAACATGTCAATTTGATTTTTGAAAAGTGCCATACTCTGAAACTCCATAATTTTCTAAAATTGAACGACAAATTTTCATTTTCAAATAAAGAAAAAATTCAATTTCAATTGGCTGATTAAGAGTAGTTACTCCCTCATTAATTACTAGGTTAGGTTCATATTGACCCAAGGAAGGGTTTTGGATAGTTAAATTTGCACTAACTTGCACAAAATGGAAATAACCAAATTCAAATCTCTGGTTCGAATTTTGCCCAGAGGTTGAAGAAGATGACAAAATTACCAAAATGCCCTTCTTTTCAAAATTTTCTTTTAAAGTATTCTTAAACTGTTTTTGAGTGATTCAACCTTCAACTAATCCTTGAAAATTCTAGGAATTAAAACAAAGGTAACGTTAGAAGGGAACAACAGATCAAGAAATTTAATTTTTTCAAAATTAATTAGAAATAAATTATTTTTAATAAATTCCAAAAATTCCCCTACTTGGAGAAAATTTATATTAAGGCCTAATCTGGTTATAAGAATTGAAAATCAACCATAGAAAGCTTTCACAACACGATCTAAGGTATAGAATCCACCTTTGGATGTTCAAAAATCTTTATAAATAAAATTATATTATGAAAATGACCATTATACCCCTAGGTAATAAAATTATTTATTTTATCCATTATAAATCTAGTTTATGATCTAAAAACAATCTAATTTGCTAGGAAATGTAAAAGTATTTTGTTTCCTAGAATCTTAAGGGTACAATCCCAAAGAGCAAAGTTCAAATAATAATTCTTGAAGGTTTTACTAAAATACCCTATAAAGAAACAAATAAAATACTTAGTTTGATAAAAGATTAAATTAATATAGAAATTTCTATGATTATAGCCACAAGTGAACTATTAAAATATCACAGTAAAAAGGAGACAAGAAAGTTCTAAGAAAATTTGTGAGAAAAAGACAAAAATAACCTTAGATCTAAATTTCTTCATTAAATAACAATTTCTTCCTAAAAACTCTAACAAAAAGTTTAGGAAAGAATCTTAAAAACTATATAGCTATGATAATTGAGAATTCAACTTAAAGAACAGGGTTTCTTAAGAGGTATTTAATTCTAAGATTGGTAGATAAATACAAATTTTCGACATAAATTTCCAGAAAGTGAGTTGATTGTAAAATAAGTGCTTAATAAACACCCTATTGAGTAAGAAAAATAGTAGGACACCATGAATTACAAAAGAAAAGGGAATTATTACAATCTCAGCTCAAGAAGTGAAAAGATCAACAAGTCTCCAAAAACAAAGAGATCCCCCTCGGCCTAGAAAAATAGACCAAGGCAATTGTCAAATAAAAATTGAACAAGTAGGAATCTTCATATTAGAAGATTCTAGGGATCTAGTACCTAGGGGACTTCATTCATAGAAGTAAAAGCAAATAAATACAATGCGAGTGAGACTAAAAGAGGGAGAAATGCAATAGGTTGACTACAGAAGGTACTTGAGGAATGTATGCAGGCTGTGGAAGTCCTTGGGGGTGTTTAGGCACCAAGTTTGTGAACCACCCAGATTAAGGGGCCACAAAGCCAGCTTGGTAACCCCGACAAAGCAGAGCATTATCAAAGTCAGTAAAGAGTATCTAAGCCTTGTACTAGCTTGAGATATGTACTCCTGACCGTCACCCACAATAATTCTAACTCATGCACTTAATATTACAATTCGCATAAGTCCTTAAGTGAGAGTAGTAAAGAGGCAGCGAAGGATCCCCAAAATGTTAGTAAATTATTAAATTGGACTTGATGTTGTGAGATTGAGAATAAACGATTTTAGGTACGCCAATAGTCATGACTACTTAAGAATTGAACATTCACTCTACACTAACCCTTTCAGGAAAAGATGTATGAAGAATTCCACCCATTGTTTTATGTGTTGATAACCCCTTGTGTGGACGATATACGAGGGATTCATTGTATCAACTAGATACCTACACTGGATATGTCCGTTTCACTTTCTTTCATGTAGCTCCATTTGCCCCTACTTCATATGGACAAATTGACCTTCCTATTGTACTAACTTAGGTGGAACCTCCACAAGTCTCTGAATCGCCTCTCGATTTTCCATCACATCCCAAGAAGGAGATGACCAAGCAACTCTTCCTCAAGCTGTAATAGACATAGAATGGTCAGATTTGCTCCGAGAGTTGACTCCTCCGAGGAAAAAGATACCTCCGAAGATCCGAGAAACAAAGTTTAAATTTTTCTCTTTGTAATAGTAACGAAAGCTTATGTAAACCTTTGTCTAAATAATAAAGATAAACTCATATGCATGTTTATACTAGTTTAGAATTTAGGTCGTTACAAGTAATGGTATTAGAGCAGTTCATCCTATTTAGGACTTTGGTATAGATCCACTAGAAATTAAGAATGATAGAAAATGAGTTTATTATTATATCATCTTTAAATCTGACCATAATTTACGTCTCAGGCACAAAATGGCAAGAAGGCTTACCAACCTGCATACCTAAAATATCCTAGAAAGAATAACTTAGGTGTTAGAGCATATGACTAAGGAACGAGAAGAAGAACCTGTTGAGTACAAAGGATAAGCAACCTTCAGGAGAAACAACCCACCAAGATTTAATGGATCTTTCAACCTTGAGGGAGCCCAAAATTGGATTGTTGAAGTTGAAAAGATTTTCACAACAATGTCTTACCTTGAGGAACATAGGGTAAACTTTGCCACCTTTATGTTTACAGGAGAAGCTGAAAACTAGTGGAACGTTACAAAACTCACTCTTCCCAAAATAGATAATGTAGTACCATGGGAAGCTTTTAGGCAGAAATTTTTAGAAAAATATTTCCTAGCAGACTATCGATAGAAGAAAGCTAAAGAATTTTTAGAACTAAAACAAGAAACTATGACAGGAGGTGAATACGCTACTAAATTTGACACACTACTAAAATATTGGCCTTACTTTGGAGTGGATGATGGTCTAGCTATCTGCTCACAATTTGAAAATGGACTTTGAGCAGATATTAAGCAAGCCATAAGATACCTTCAAATTATAGATTTTCCTACCTTAGTTAGTAAAAGTAGAATATATAAAGAGGAATGTAGGGCTTGACAAGCCCAATGGAAGTCAGGAGGCCCATCTAGACATTTTAGGTGGGCTTTTAGTCAACGATCAAGAAAACCATACCAGAAACCAATTACTTTCCCAAAACAAACACTCCCAAGAACTCAAAGTGTAGGTAGTTCCTCCCCTATAACTCTAGGAACAACAATACAATGTTCCAAGTGTGGGGGACCACATTTTCAAAAAGAATGTCCACATGTCCCAACTTGTCAAAACTGTGGTAAGAAAGGACACCTGAAGGCAAACTATTGGTCATTCTAGAAAGAAGTCCCAAGTGCTAGTAAACCTTCCAAAGGTTCAGTTAATCAAGGAACGGAGAAAAAACCAATGTTTGGAAGAATATTCACCATGAGTGGATCGAAAGCAGAAAAGTCTGATGATCTCATTCGTGGTAAGTGCCTCATAACTAATAAGCTTGTTGATGTATTATATGATTCTGGTGCTACCCATTCTTTCATATCTATTGTCTGTGCAAAATGTTTTTCCTTAGTTCCTAGTCAGTTACTTCAACCCCTAGTGGTTAGTACTCCCACCAATAAGTCAGTAAAAATAGACATAATTTGTTTAAACTGTATCATGCATATAGAAAATCAGAAATTTACACTTAGTCTGATTTGTTTACCATTACAAAACCTAGATATAGTAGTAGGAATGGATTGGCTATCAACCAACCATGTAATTTTGGATTGTCATAATAAAACCTTACACTTTGGAAACTCTAAAACCAAATTAATCAAAAATACCAAAGAAATAGGAACTCCCTAAATCTTTTTAACCATGCTATGAAAAGAAACAAAAATGGATAAACAAATTGAGGACATTTCCATAGCTCAAGAATATCCAGAAGTCTTCCAGGAGGAAATTATAGAGTTACCCCTAGTAAGGGAAGTAGAATTTTCTATAGATCTTATACCTAGAGCCCATCTCATTTCTATTGCTCCATATAGGATGTTACCAAAGGAATTAGTTGAAGTTAAGAGTCAAATAGAAGAATTGTTGGAGAAGAAACTAATACAACCTAGTGCATCCCCTTAGGGAGCACCTGTCTTGTTAGTCAAGAAGAAAGACGGTAGTATGAGATTGTGTATAGACTATCATCAATTAAATAAAGTTATAATTAAAAATAAATACCTTCTTCCCAAAATAGATGATTTGATGGATCAGCTAAAGGTAGCTCAAGTGTTTTCGAAAGTTGATCTTCGATTTGGCTACCATCAAATTAGAGTAAAAACTGAAGATATTCCAAAAACAGCTTTTCGAACTATATATGGACACTATGAATATTTTGTTATGCCCTTTGGATTAACCAATGTACCTATTATCTTCATGGATTACATGAGCTAAATCTTTCATGAATATCTTGATCAATTCATAGTTAGTTTCATAGATGATATCTTGATTAAAAACCATAAGGATCATGAAAATCATTTAAGAATAGTATTACAAATCCTTAGGAAAGACAATTGTATGCCAAATTATCAAAGTGTGACTTCTGGCTAACAGAAATTAGTTTCTTAGGGCATATAATTTCCAAGGAAGGTATTGTCGTAGATCCCGCTAAAGTAGAAGTTGTCATTCAATGGAAACCACCAAACACCATCACTAAAATCAGAAGTTTTCTTGGATTAGCTAGTTATTACAGAAAATTTATAGAAGGATTCTCTAAACTAGCCTTACCCTTGACTAAGTTAACTAGAATAGGACAAGCCTTTGTATGGGGAGAATTGTGTGAGAATAATTTCCAAGAACTAAAGCGAAGGCTAACATCTACACCCATCTTGATATTATCTAATCCTGAAAAGAATTTTAATGTCTATTGTGACGCTTCCCAACAAGGATTGGGATGTGTCTTAATGCAAGAAGGTAAAGTAGTAGCATATGCTTCCAGAAAATTAACACCACACAAAGCAAATTACCCAACCCATGATTTTGAATTAGCAACAATAGTATTTGCTCTAAAAATTTGGAGATATTACATTTACGAATCTAGATTTGAAGTGTTTAGTGACCACAAAAGCCTACGAAACCTATTTGATAAAAAAGAATTAAATATGAGGCAAAAGAGGTGGATGGAATTTTGAAAGGACTATGATTTTTAACTTTCTTACCATCCTAGCAAAGCTAATGTAGTAGCTGACGCATTAAGTAGGAAATCTTTACACCTATCCAAAATGATGGCAGAAGAACAAAAATTAATTGAGGAATTTGGGGATCTAAATTTAGTTGTAGAATTGCACCCACAAAGTTTGCTCCTAGGTACATTAACTATTACCAATGATTTCCTAAAATCCGTTAGAAAAGAACAATGTGAAGATCCAACCATACAAGAACCCATTGACTTAGGTGAGGCCTACCAAAAGGATAATAATGGGACTATTAAGACAAATAGTAGGATTTACATTCCATCAAAGTTAGAACTTAAGAAAGTAATACTAGAAGAAGCTCACAAAAGTCACCTTAATTTCCACCCAAGAGTAACAAAGATGTACCTAGATCTGAAGAAAACCTTTTGGTGGCAAGGAATGAAGAAGGATGTAGTTAACTATGTGAGTGCATGCCTCACTTGCCAAAAAGCTAAAGTAAAACATCAAAAACCATAAGGTCACCTTCAACCCCAGTCAATCCCAGAATGGAAGTGGGATAGTATCTCAATGGACTTTGTTATAGAATTACCTCGAACTACCAATCGACATGATGCGATATGGGTAATTGTAGAAAGGTTAACCAAATCTTCCCATTTCTTTCCAATCAATATTTGTTACTCTTTAGAAAAACTGACTCATATTTACTTAAAAGCAATAGTACAACTACATGGGATCCCTATTAGTATCGTTTCGAATCGAGACCCCTGTTTTACTTTAAGATTTTGGCATAGTCTTCACGATGCATTAGGAACCAAGCTGAAACTAAGTTAAGCTTATCATCCCCAAACTGATGGACAAACAAAAAGGACCATTCAAAGTTTGGAAGATTTGTTAAGAGCATGGATATTAGAATAGACAGGAGGATGGAATGAAGCCTTACAACTTGTAGAATTCACTTATAATAATAGTTATCATGCAAGCATAGGAATGGCTCCGTATGAAGCACTTTATGGTAGAAATAGTAGAACACCCTTATGCTGGTTTGAAACAGGATATTCAATCTTGTTAGGTCCAGAAGTTTTATAGCAAACTACAGAAAAAGTAAGAACAATTCAGGAAAAATTCAAGGCAACACAAGATCGCCAGAAAAGTTATTATAATCAAAGAAGAAAACCCCTAGAGTTTGTAGAAGGGGAACACATGTTCTTAAGAGTAACACCCACCAAGGGAATTGGCAGAGCCTTGAAATCTAGAAAGCTCACTCCCAATTTATTGGTCCATATCAAATACTAAAAAAGATTGGCCCACTAGCATACCAAATAGCCTTACCACCACATCTAGCCAATTTACATAATGTTTTCCATGTATCCCAACTTAGAAAATACATTCCCGACCCATCACATGTTTTGGAATCTGACCATGTTACAACTAGAGAAAATTTGACTTATGAAGTCACACCAATAAGAATAGAAGATAGAAGAATTAAACAACTAAGGGGAAAGGATATTCGTTTGGTCAAAGTACATTAAAACACAAGAGATATAGGGGAAGCAACTTGGGAATTGGAAGACAAAATGAGAGAGCTATATCCTCAATTGTTCAAACTGGGTACAAATTTTTAGGACAAAATTTTCTTTTAGGAGGGTATAATTGTAACATCCTACTTTTTACTTATCAAATAAAATTTTATTGGAATTTATAAATTTATTATATTAGCTCAAGTATAGAGATTATCCATCTAGCAAGTTTGTAGATATAGTTAAAAATAATTGAGAAATAAATACTTAACATAATAATAATAATAATAGTTGAATATTTAAAGGAAAATGCAAAACTAGTAATTTAAAAATGAAAAATTTATAGTTAAAAATTGTAAATAATAAACATACAAAATATATTTATAGTAGAAGGAGACAAAAAAATAATTTTGAGACCTTTTAAAAACCAAAATTATTAATTTAGAAAATAACAATTATTATAAAACAAACATAATTAGTTATTAATAATAAAAATTAAAATATATTTTACATACAATTTACAAAAATTAAACAGAGGAAATTAAGAAAAGAATTTATAGAAATTTTAAGGAATTTTAGAAATGAAAATTAGTAAATAAAAATTTAAAATAGAAAAAAAATAAAACAAAAAAGAAAAGAAAAGGGAAAGAAATAAGAAAAAGGGAGAAAATTGGAAAAGAAACGTGGGACGGATTTGATCCTTGGACGTGAGAGAAGAAAGAGAGTGGATGCGCACTTTGCCAGCTGACCTACCCCACATGGGTAGCATTTCTAGCAATTAAAACCAATATGAGGTGTCAGTACACATTGGTTTTAAACATAAAACACAGAATAAGCAAAAGGAGGTTGGCTAGGATTCGAACCCGCCCCCTTGAGGCGCTTAAGGTATTAAGGGAGAGTAAGTTGCCAGTGAGACCGCTAGGCTCATCACTGGTAGCTTACTAAATTTAAATAGTATTATCCCTTTCGTATAGAAGTTGTCTTCTTCATGAACTGCCATTGAAGCTTTTCTAAAAGCTTCGAAAAACCTACAAACTGCCACCAGGGCTAGGCTAGGCCTGATCAGTGACTTAGCAAGGCTATGCTACGCCTAGAAGAGTAAAATAATCCTCCTTAGGTGGCCAAAAACCTATAAAAAGCCTCAAAGTGAAAGTCGAAATTCGCCATTAACGTAAGTCATAATTTCTTCACAAAATTCCTTATACACCACCAAATCGCCCCAAATTAGTCTTAAACGTTTCGTAGAGCTTCCGAAAACACGTTGGGAAGAAAGACTTGAAGAAGCAAGCCAAGAAATGCAAAGTACAGAGACAATCCAAGCCTCCATTAACGGAAAATCGAAGCTTCAAATTAAGGTAGGAGGAATCTTCCTTTCTATTATTTTATATTACAAAATCATTATGTAACATGTCAATTTGATTTCTGTAAAGTTTCATACTCTCAAATTCCATAATTCTCTTAAATCGAAAGAACAATTTTCGTTTTTAAACGAAGAAAAAATTCAATTTCAATTAGCTAATTAAGAGTAGTTACTCCTTAATTAATCACTAGGTTAGGTTCGTATTGACCCAAGGCTGGATTTTGGGTAGTTAAATTGGCACAAGCTTGCACAAAATGTAAATAACCAAATTCAAATCTCTAGTTCAACTTTTGCCTAGAGGTTGAACAAGATGAAAAAATTAGCAAAATGTCCCTCCTTTCAAAATTTTCTTTTAAATTATTCTTAAATTGTTTTTGAGTGATTCAGCCTTCCACTAATCCTTGAAAATTCTAGGAATTTAAACAAAGGTAATGTTAGAAGGGAAAAACAGATCAAGAAATTTAATTTTTTCAAAATTAATTAGAAATAAATTATTTTTAATAAATTCCAAAAATGCCCCTACTTGGAGAAAATTTATATTAAGGCCTAATTTGGTTATACGAATTGAAAATCAACCATAGAAAATTTTCACAGCACCATCTAAGGTATAGAATCCACCTTTGGATGTTCAAAAATCTTTATAAATAAAATTATATTATGAAAATGACCATTATACCCCTAGGTAATAAAATTATTTATTTTATCCATTATAAATCTATTTATGATCTAAAAGCAATCTAATTTGCTAGGAAATGTAAAAGAATTTTGTTGCCTATAGTCTTAAGGGTACAATCCCAAAGAGTAAAGTTGAAATAATAATTTTTGAAGGTTTTACTAAAATACCCCTATAAAGAAACAAATAAAATACTTAGTATTATAAAAGATTAAATTAATATAGAAATTTCTATTATTATAGCCACAAGTGAAATATTAAAATATCACAGTAAAAAGGAGACAAGAAAGTTCTAAGAAAATTTGTGAGAAAAATACCAAAATACCCTTAGATCTATATTTCTTCATTAAATAATAATTTCTTCCTAAAAACTCTAACAAAAAGTTTAGGGAAGAATCTTAAAAACTATATAGCTATGATAATTGAGAATTCAACTTAAAGAACAGGGTTGGTTAAAAGGTATTTAATTCTAAGATTGGTAGATAAATACGAATTTTCGACATAAAATTCTAGTAAGTGAATTGATTGTACAATAAGTGCTTAGTAAACACCCTATTGAGTAACCAAAATAGTAGGACACCATGAATTATAAAAGAAAAGGGAATTATTACAACCTCAGCTCAAGAAAATTATTTATTACTTAGCAAATTGATAAATGCTAAAAATAATTTAAATTAAATAAATAATTAACCTAGAAATAAAAACTTAACAAATAAATAAAAT
>JAMLFT010012299.1:0-10506 GCA_026544285.1 Pachyrhizus erosus | reverse complement strand
ATTATTAAATTAATTAATTTTTTAATAACTAAAAATTATTTATAAGTTTCATATATTTAGGGATGGATAAAGTATTTAAGAAAATAGTTTATGGTTTTCATGAATTCCATTTAACTTAATTTAATAATTTTTTAATTTCTTAACGAGTGGACACGATTCTCAATTAACTGGTTAGTTAAATACACTATCATCTTATTGGAAGGAACTTCTAAGTTGGCCGAAATTATATTAGCTCAATTCTGGACCTTCCAAAATGACCACTGGCACAGCGCACTGTCTCTGTTAATAGCGTACTTTACGATCCTACTTGGGTCAGCCAAGTCATTACAAATCACTCACAAAAGTCCCACCACAACCATCTGTTATTGATTTCTTCTTGCAATCCATCATTCATCAATGGCTTCTGTGCAAATCCTGTGTGCATGCACTAGTCTGGTTCAACTCCAGAGTTCCATTAGATATACATATGGATATGGATACCCCCATCAGCATGACAGGATCAGTAAGCAAAATTGTTCAGTTAGAGTTGAAGGTGGGAATGGAATGGTTCTTCCAAATTTAGACAAAGAGAAGAGGAAGCTGAGAGTGTTAGTGGCTGGTGGGGGCATTGGTGGTCTTGTTTTGGCTCTGGCTGCAAAGCACAGAGGGTATGAAGTGAAGGTATTTGAGAAGGATTTAAGTGCTGTTAGAGGAGAAGGTAGGCACCGTGGCCCAATTCAACTCTTGAGCAGTGCCCTCGCTGTGTTGGAAGCCATCGATCAGAGTGTTTCATGGCAGATAATGGAGGCTGGCTGTGTTACTGGCAATAGGACTAATGGCCTTGCTGATGGTCTATCTGGGGAGTGGTATGTTATTGTTATGCTTGCTTTTGCTGCGTTTTTGTCTCTCAATTGGTATTCTTTGCTTTAAGAAAAACATGACAGTTCAAAAATACAAGATGGTATATACTACATACTATGGGACAAAACTTTGATATTGTTATTTAATTTCATGTTTGGATCTCAGTTTGCAAACATAAGTTTCAGTTAAACATAACTTTGCAAACTGAGTTTGTAAAATATCCCAAGTCTTGCTTGTTCAAAATTGAGTTTTCAGACAAAATTTTATTCTCCATACTCATGAAAATAACTTAACATGACCCCAAACTATTTTACTCTCAAACATACTTTTGGAACCCTTCCACCAGAAAACCAAACATACCCTAAGCGTGGTTGGTGTTATACATCGGTTAAAATTAGAGTTTCATATCAGTAATCCACGTTATAAAGGTAAGTACTAAAAGATTACACGGATTACCATGGGAAACATCAATTCCAATTGGAGACATAAAAGCTCCTAAAGAACTCTACCTAAGTTTTGTCCTATAATATATACTATTCTGATTGAGAAGTCCTTTTAACACTCACCCTCTACTATTAATTAAAATTTATTGAAAACTACAAAATTAAGATAGACTTAATAAGAAGTAGGATTCACAAAAATTTGTGATTTCCACTAAATTTCAATCAATAATAAAAAGTGTGTTCAAAAGAGTATGATTATAACATTTCTCATTCTAATTAGCATGTGCTTGAATATGATTGAAAGAAACAATTCTGAAGGCTTGTAGTTGAAGAAGTCTTGTGAGGTCTTAGATTATTGCAATTTTCTTTATATTGCTTATGACCATCTCGGAAGGTGTTAGGGTTAGGGGCATTTGGTATATATAAATTGTGTTTTGATTGTCACTCTCTCTTTTTCTTTTTTCACTTCAGGTTCAGTGTGTTTGATCTTTTGACTCCTGCTTCAAGGAAAAGGCTTCCTCTTACCCTAGTCATATGTAGGATGACACTGCAAGATATATTAGTGAATGCAGTTGGTTCCAACATACTTAGAAACAAATCTAAAGTTGTGGATTTTGTTCAGGAACCTAGCAAGGTTTGAGTTTCTCTGCACAACTAATTTCTTGTTGCTTGAGTTTTATGTTAGTGGTTTTCTAATTTTGAATGATCTTTTTATTCACATCAGGTTAGAGTGATCCTTGAAAATGGAGAGCAACATGATGGTGATATTTTAATAGGAGCAGATGGAATATGGTCAGAAGTAAAATAACCGTCCTTCCCTTCTAGTTTTATTTACAAATGAATTTCTTTTTTATCCTTGCTTTTGCAATTCAATCTATTCTGTTTTGTTTTTTTAGGTGCGTTCGAAACTCTTCGGGCGGCAAGAAGCAAAGTACTCGGGTTTCACGTGCTATAGTGGATTAACAAGCTATGTGCCCCCATATATTGATACCATTGGGTAGGTACTTCATTCCCAAATAGCATGTTAGGACAATGTTATAAACTGTTCTACTATTTAAAGTTTCTGTTTTGATGATTACTTGAAGGTATCGGGTGTTCTTGGGCTTGAACCAGTACTTTGTTGCTTCAGATGTTGGGCATGGGAATATGCAATGGTATGCATTCCATGGGGAACCTCCTTCAAGTGACCCTATCCCAGAAGGTATATTTTTCCCTGTGTCTGTGTTTATCAATTGCTATGGTAATTGAAACAAATTCATTTGTAAGTTACAGCAGGCAAGAAGAAGAGGCTTTTGGATTTGTTTGGTAATTGGTGCAATGAAGTGATTCAACTCATATCAGAAACACCAGAGCATATGATTCTGCAGAGGGATATATATGACAGAGACATGATCAACACTTGGGGAATTGGGAGAGTGACTTTGTTAGGTGATGCAGCACATCCAATGCAACCTAATCTTGGTCAGGGGGGTTGTATGGCAATAGAGGTTGGTCATTTATAATTTTCAACTTCCAAAATAGAATGTTTTTCCTTGAGTATATACAATTGTAGCTGCATTCTTCATGGATAAGCATGAAGTTGCACCTAAAATCTTTATTTTTTTAATTATTCTGACTTCGTTTCATTTTCACTCTATCAAACTTTAGCCATGTACCTAAGTAGCTAAACTCTTCAGGAATAAAACAAATAAAGGAACCAAAGGTATTATATACAGGTTTATGGTTTTAATTTTCTTTTGTTGCAATCACATTTTAGGATTGTTACCAACTGATACTTGAGCTTGACAAGGTTGCTAAACATAGCTCTGATGGTTCTGAAGTTATCTCTGCCCTTAGAAGGTACCTCTGATTTGTCTTTTCTTTTGTTTCTATCCCAGTTATGTTACTTTTTTCCTTCAAATAAAATGGTTTTCCCTTCTATTGGGAAAATTTTCATGTAACACGTTCTCGTATACAATTTTGAGACCACCCAAATACATCAAAAAGTATCATGACATTCTCTTACAACTCCTAAATGTGTCACCTTAATTCATGTCCCTCAAACTGATATACTGATAAGCTTATCTTAGTCTAACAAAATGATTGCACTTGTGTGGCTTCATCTTTTGTTAGATACGAGAAGAAAAGAATCCCACGAGTTAGGGTGTTACATACAGCTAGCAGGATGGCATCAAAAATGCTAGTCAACTACCGACCTTATATTGAATTTAAATTGTGGCCCCTATCAGTGTGTTCCTCTCTCCATTTTCATTCTTGCAAAATTAAAGTGAGACAAAACTTACATGCAGTTTCTTATGTGCTTTTAATGTTGCTCTCCAATTAGAATCGAAGTTTCGCCTTGATAATTGATATAAGAAACATTTACATTAAAGTTCAGCATAAGTTTTCAAGATAAAATTGTAATTCTAATAGGAGAATAGCAGCAAAAGCATGTAAAGAATTGCATATTAGTTTTGTCCGTTTAAATGAGTAAAATCTTTAATTCCATATACTCACCTAAACAAAAATGTTTTAACATTAGACCTTTGTTCTTCAGCAGAATGTAACAAACATGCAGATAAAGCACCCTGGCATTCATGTAGCTCGAGCCCTTTTCAAGTTCACTTTTCCACAATTTGTTACTTGGATGATGGCAGGCCATGGGTATATTTCACTATTGTTTTCATATACCAATTTGGCAGACTTTTTGTTCAACCTCTTCCCCTTTTGTTTTGCATTTTAAGTTTTGAAAATATTAATCTTGGTCTCTTTTACAGGTTGTGGTGAACATACACATGCAAAACTTGATGGTAGTTTAAGTTAATTTTATTGGGCTATGTAGGAATTTTTCTTTCGGAATAAACGTTAATCCGCGTTGAATATTTCAAATTTGGTCTTGGTTCTTATACTTTAAAAAATTGATTTGTAGTCCTTATAATTTTATAAATTTAGATTTTGATTCTTATTATTTTTATTTTAATCTTGGATCATTTTGGTCTTTCTTTAATTGGTATATAAGACATTGATCTAACTGATTGTATCTCATAGAACACGACTTTTGATATATTATTTGATCGTGTGATAAAAACCGAAATAAATTTAAACTTCAGAACTAAAAATCAACCTTTTAAAATCTCAGAAACAAAACTATATTAAAAAATATGAAAATTAAAAAATATATTTAAATCATATACATACTTTTAAGCCAATTTTTTTAATCAAAATCTTTAATTTGCTCTTCCTTCAATCAATCAAACGTACAAATAAACCTTAGGTTTGCAGGCTAGTCGGACTAGCACTGGCCCATACAGGTTTGGGTCAACGATTAGGATGACTCATTATAATGGGCAATTGGTAAATGCACTCATCTTTATGTGAAATGCACATATTTTATGCATCTTTTCCTTAAAAAAAAAACTCTTTTTAGGAAATTAAATTCTCGAAAGTGTATGACACAATATTACTCGTACATAAAGGGCATTTTTTTTTTTTTTGAAAAATGAAAATTATAAATTTTGTCCATATAATTATACATAAATTATCAAAATTAAAAGTTAGCAAGTAGTTACATAATATGACCACTTAAAAATAATTATGTGCATTTTTATTTTAATTTTGACTATTTAAATACAATTTAATGCTCTCTCTATGTATCTTTATATATATATAGAGAGAGAAAAAATGATGGATTGAATTATTTCATGCGTAACTTTCTATTTTTATTATTCATTTTTTTTTTAAAATTTAATGATTATAATAAATAATTAATTTTAAATATTAAATTTTAAGAAAATAAATAATGATGGTGAAGGTTAACTTGATACTTTCTTATATATATTGGGTTATAAAATTTATGGTAAAAGATAAGAGGACTTAATATTAATTGTGGGATCCAAATTCACACTCCTGATACAATTTCTTTTTAACATTTTCACATCACTTTCTTTGTTCTTTCTCCCCAACATGCATCCTTCTTCTCTCTTCCAATTCTTATGTGCACACTTGTTTCACATTATGAACATAATTTCATAGTGGTAGGGCAAGTAAGAAACAATTTAGGCCCAAGCACTTATCTTCCTTTTTGTCTCCCTTACCTTTTTTCACAAACAACTTTGTCTCACTTTCCAAAACCCTTTCTTGAACAATAATGTTAGGAAGCAAAATAATTTGGAAAAACAATTAAATTATTTGTTTTGTCTATTTTATTTTTATAATGATTATTTTTGTTCGTCAATTGTTATAAAACCAAAACTTACCATGTAAGAAAATTTGCTTTGTCTAATAATCCTTGTATATTCATATTTTAAGTCATTGTTACGAAGAGGTAGAAATCCCTCTACCTCATGTCACTTTCGACATTAACCCAACAAGTCTTACATCACTGACACATGGTAACGTCTATCAAACAATCAATGACATGCTATGTTGTTAATAACAACATATTTTTTTATCATTTATATTATGTGTTTTGTTTCTTTTAAGCAAATCAATCAGTGTCAAATTATAATGAAGATTTAAAACCTAATGTTGGACAACTATTTGTTACTATAGAGAAAGCTAGACAATCTTACAAAAAAAATATGCACATAATGATAACTTTAGTGAGCATCATACATTGGAGACTAAAGTTAAAAAAAAAAAACTTGAAGCTTTTGAAGTATTTTGTTCGTTCAAAAGAATACAAAACAAATAAAATAGAAGTGATGGAGGAAAGTTGATCATTTGTTTACACTAAAAGGAGTCTTAAAATAGAAGGATACAATGCAAAGGTTATGTTCAAACTAGATGAAGATAAATATGAACTTGTTCAGTTTCATTAAAGTCATATACATGCACTTATTTTCACGTACTAAGAAACAAATTTTTAGATGAATAAGAAAATTAAATGTTGAGCACAAAAGATTATTACTTGCCAATAATAAATCAAATATTGGGGCTTAAAAAACATTTCAGTTATTATATGAACAAGTTAGGGGTTATGATGTTATAACAATGATTTTGACAATTCAATAATTTATTATGTTTGTAAGGAGTTTAAAAGAATAATTAGTGTAATTTTTTTTAGTAAATTGTGTTTTTAAATTCCTATTTGTTCAAAAAAATTAACAATATTAAATTAGTTAATGAAAAATTTAAAAATACAATTTAAACAAAAATACGTGTGATAGTCTTATCAGATTTCTTGATGATGTAGTGAGTCATTAAACTATTAACATAATTATTATGTCATTATTTAAAAGACAATAAAGATTAAAATTAAAAGATTATTTGACAATAAAGACTAAGATAAATAATTTTTAAAGAATCAAAAAAAAAAAAAAACTTAAGGATTAAAATAAAAAATATACTATTTTTCAAAAATCAAATTGATATTTGAGCCAACAAATATATAGAAGTCATTGCATTGTATTGCATTTATAAAACATCATAATCTTAATGACAAATTATAACAAAAAAAAATTGTAATGACAAAGTTTTTACATTTTCTTAAGTCCTAACACGACATATTTGTTTTCCTTGGTAAATGAATAGAAGAGGACAAAATATATACAATAATAATGTTCTTAAATAAACCATATGTTGTTTGCAACTGTATTCGTAGTTAAAGCTAATAGCAAGCAAAACCTATAACACGGTATTTGTTATCATACGCTAAAGCAAAACAATAAGAGCATTGGAAAACAGAAAAATAAGACACAAAAAATAAGAATTCAATTAAGTCATGTTAAAATGTTGTTGTAGTACCACCAAAACAAGAAATCAATTAACACATAAAGATTGGACACAAAATGGTGGACTAAAAATTATATTAAACGATAAAATGAAGAGTCTATTATCTTAAAACAGTAAAAACAATTATAAACTAAAAATAAAATTTTAAAAAAATTTAAAGACTAAAACCATAGCAAACCTTAAAATTAATTAAAATTGATATTTCAGTTGATTAATATGGGTGAAGAGTCCTTTCCTTGTCATTATTTAGTTTTCATAGATTAAAAGTCAAAGGGAAACGTGGGGATACATTTAAAATGACCTTTTAAAATATTAAGAAAAATTTATCTAAATTGTTAAAGGTAAATTATTCATTTAAGGAATAGAGCATCATGAATAGATTTTTCTTTTAAAGCTCTAATAAAGACTCGTAATAACGGCTCAAGATTATGAAAGATAGTAATTTCATTTTTTTTATAAAAAAAATAACTTAAGATAACAATTTTTTTATAAATAATAGTGATACGTGAATTTCTTTATAAGAATATTTTTATCAATATTTTTTTTTAATCTTTTTATCATATTATATCACTTATTATATTTATATTTTTTCATAGATATTAAATAGTATGAAGGGATCCACACAATGTTTTTCTTCTATCTTTTGGTTTCTATTTTTGTTTTGTAAATAAAAAAAAATGTTAAATATACCATTTTTTTGGAGTATATGAGTAAAAGGAAAAAAGAAATGAAAAGAATAAATAAATAAAAGAGAGAAAAAGATGAAAAATAATGTGATGAAAAGTTGAGTGAAAGAAATTGAAAGGAAAATAAGTAAAAAATATCTTTGTAAATGCACGACCCCTCGGCATCCTCATTGTGCTAAAACGAATTGATCGTATAGGAAAGATGAATAAGATTGATATTATAGAAATGAATGAATAAATGTGTCAAAAAGCAAAATATGATGAAGGAATATTTAAACTTTCGGTGTAATGTTTCGGAACAATTAAATGCAAAGGAGCTATGGCGTTGCAGGTGTTGCACTAAAGAAACGTTCAGAGAGCAATGTAGACCTAATTTGTTCTGCATAGTTATATGTTCTGCATAGTAGTTGGTGAAAAGGCTGCTATTACCATCTATTCAGACAAACAAATTAGAATACCAAACTCCTTCCATTTGGAATAATTTTTTTTAAAACCTACTTGGCACAGAATAAAAGACTATAAATAAAAATGTCCATATGGAAGAGGTCTTCTTAGTTTAGCTTATCAGCACGGTCTAATCTATATAAATAAATTTGACTTATTATAAACTGGATTAAATGGATTGATTGACCAGTATATTCATCTATATTCACATTTATCAAATAAAAAATATATACTATCTAATATAAGTGAGTAGTTATGAGAAATTTAATGTACGTTTGATTTTATGTTTGATCATTTAAAATCACGTTAAAATATTAATTAATGTGATTTTAGACAAATATTTTTGTGTATTATTTCACATTAAAGAATTAATTCTAAATACATAATTAATTTTAAGTTAAAATAACTTAAAATAATTTTTAGGTTAGATTAAAAATTTTATGTTGAATTTTGCTAATAAATTGTTTTTAGAATAGAAACACCTAAAACACAAATTGTTTTACCTCAAATTAAGTCAAATCTAAATAATTGTACTAGATATGACATGTTTTAGTTTTCTTTATTCGAATTTATATATGTTTAAATTTTTAATGGAAGTGTTTTAAATGTAGTTTGAGAGTAAAATAAATTTAGAGTCATATTCAATTACTCCCAAAAGTATGTTGGAAAGTAAAATTTTGATTGAATTCTATTTTTAAGAAATATGACTTGAAATATTTCAATAAATTCAATTTATAAATTTTAATAAAAACAATACCCTAATATATATGGTGAAGAAATTGAATGTAGAGTTGGTGGCACTTTTAGTTATAAGTCCAATGGATTCAGTATAGTAGTGTGTGGAATATTTTAAACCAAAATATCAAATTCATTTTTCAGTGGGTGATTATGATGTCTGGTTACTATTGACAATTATGGTTTCACTTTTCATGTTATCTTAAAGCTTATACAAACTAAAGAATTGGCATTAGAGGTCGACATGAGAAGAATTGAAGAAAACAAAAATTAGTAAAAACTTTGGATGGAGCAAAAACAAGCACAACAATATTGTGAAAGGCGGTTTTGAATTATTTGGTAACCTATCTGTATGTTTCTTGGTTAGCAATCTTTTGATGAAATAAAAATAAAATAAACAATTGGAAGCCACTCCTTATTTTGGCAAGTTGCAAAGTAATGACAACCCAAGATCTTGGATATCTATTAGAAAGAAGCACTTTCACATGGGATAGGAATATTTAGGGATAGTTTTTTTTATTTTTATTTTTATTTTTATCAGATTACCTACTTTACCATATCATTGGCGTCCCTTAAGCTTGTTTCCCACGTGCCATAAAGGCAGGTAACACTTTCTATTTTCTTGCCATAACTATTCCACCACCCACTAATATGCAATCATGCACAATCTTTCAAATGCTTCATCATCCCCCTTTTTCTATTCCTCCTTCTGTTTTCTTACCTCCCACGTTGAAAAAAATTATATATAAATAAAAGTTTTTTTTATTTTAATGTTTGCCAGAAGAAAATGAAAATAAAAATATGTTTAGATATATACTATTCTTTTTCGAACCAAACATATAACATTCTTAGAAATGACAGTTTTTTAATAAAACCTTTTTATTTTCATAAGGAGAAATATAACTGGCATACAATAATTAATTGCAAAGTTATTAAACATTTTCATAATAATTGATGACAAACATATTTGAATAAAAACTAAATATACTTAATAATTTTTCTAAAAGCTTTTATATACCACACATCAACTAAAAGTCAAACCTGAAAATTACCGCTAAACCCTTGAATCAATTTATGTAAAATGATCACGAATTCGAATTCTAAATATATGATTATGTTAAATATTTAAAATAAAAATTTTATCATTCATAATAATTTTAAATAAAAGATATTGTGATGTGTATAAAAAATAAAATCTAAACATTGAACTCTTGCACCTACGTCACTCCCCTCATGTACGCCAATTAACAATGATAAGACTATTATAGAATATCACATTTGTCCATCACCAGTTCTTGAAAAAAATAAATTAGAAAAATTACGAAACAAAGTAATAACAAAACTTGGTAATCATCCATCAAAATTAATTATTAATAAAATTGATAAATATTTTATACATGTAATAAAGAAAAAACCTTACCTTAATAAAATTAATTGGTATTTCTATTTTACTCTTATTGTTAGTTTCTATCTGATTAATAGATTCCTTATTTTTATTCTTATATATGACTGGAAAATATGTGTAAGAATTAGATTTAAATGGAAATACTTGATATATTATAATGCTAGGAATAGATTTCAACGTATCAATTACCTAAGAACATTCAGATTTAAAGCTGGTTAATTTTCTGAACAACTAAGGGATT
>JAMLFT010012298.1:0-10507 GCA_026544285.1 Pachyrhizus erosus | reverse complement strand
AAATATATAAGAATTTTTCTAGAAATTTTAGAAGTAAAATCAAATTTATAAAAAATGAAAACAAAAAAATAGAATAAATAAATAACAAAAGAAAAGAAAAAGAAAAAGAAAAAAAAAGAGAAAAAAAGAAAAGTGCTGGAAGGGATTCGATCCCTAGATCGCGAGGAGAGAGAGAGCGTGTTTGCCAGTTGAGCTACCTCACGTGGGTAGCAAATTAAACAATTAACAAACATAAAAGGGATAATGCACTTGATCAATAAAAAATAAAAGCGGATTGAGAAAAAGGGTTGGCTGGGATTCGAACCCGTCCCCCTTTAGGCGCTTAGAGAATTAGAAGTGTGTCGTTGCCATTTAGACTGTTAGGTCCATTGCTGCTAACTTACCAAATTAAATAGAATTATCTTTTCCCATTGTGAGTCATCTTCTTCAACCTTCTGCAAAACCGCCATTGACAAGCTTCGAGAAACTCTGAACTCGTCGCCACAACTTAGCCTACGCACACTGTGACTCAGCAAAGCTACCCTAGACCGAAAATGAATAAAATAAACATCGTAGGCGGTGGATAGAGGCTATAAAATGCCATGAATGGAAACTCAAAAACATAGAAAAATGCAGAGATGAATTTTACTTGAACTTGCTCTCTAACCCACCAAAATCCTTCGAATCACTCCCATTAGCTTTGCAAATTACCCAGAAGTACGTTGGGAAGAAGAAGTTGAAGTAACAAGCTTAGAAACACGAAATAACAAAGAATCTCGAACCTCCATTGACGAAAAATCGAAGCTTCGAATTAAGGTAGGAGGAGTCTTATTTTCTTTTTAATTTAGATTACAAAAATATTTTATATTATGTGTATTTCATTTCTGCACAATTACATGCTCTGAAAATCCATGAATCTCTGCAATTGAAGGGAAAATTCTCGTTTTCAAATGAAAGAAAAATCACTTTCAATTGGCTATTAGAGAGCCTTTGAGTTTGAATTAAAACTCAAAATAGGATCGCCTTGAATCAGGGGACAATTTTGTAAGGTTACTTGGACCTAAATTGGTCCAGAAGAAAAAGCCCCAAATTCAAATTTCTCTGGTTCGAAGCCCGTTTCCAGAGGTTGAAGACGATCAAATTACCAAAATACCCCTCCCTTTTAAAATTTCTTTTTATTTTATTTTAAATCTATTTTAAGTGATTTAGGCCTCAACTGACCTCTAAAAATTCTAAAAATTTTACCTAAGATTTTATAAAAGGGAGAAATAGGTTAGAAAAATTATTTTGAAGAATTTGGCTAAAATAATTTTTTTTTATAAAATTCCAAAAATACCCTTACTTGAAGAAAAATTATTTTTGGCTTAATCTAAGAGGAAAAAATCTTAGGGACAACCTCAAAAACCTTTAGCACCTTAAGAGTTATAATGTTTTATTTTACTTAGAAAATCATCAAAAATAAATTTATATGATGAAAATGACCATTTTGCCCTTGGTTTTTAAATTATTTAAATTTCTCACAAGAAAATTCAGATTTTGGTCTATAAATAGTCCATTGCTAGGAAATACCAAATATTTTATTTCCTAAAAAGTTTTCAAAATGTAGTCCTAAGAAACAAGGTTGAAATAATTTTTTTGAAAATTTTCCCAAAATACCCTTGAAAATTCAACCAATGAATATATTCCATTTTTGCAAAAGAAAATAGATTCTCCTATACTATTATTATATTCATAAATGAATACATGTAGAACCTCATAGTAGGAGGAAGACCAATGAATTTTAGAACCTTTATGAGAAAAAGACCGAAATACCCTTATACCTAATTATATTTATTGATTCATAATTTCTTCTACAAAACCCTATCTAAACTCTTGACTATTCTACAGTTTAGATACTTCGATGTTTAACTCAAAAGAATAGAGGTTTCTTAAAGAATTATTTAAATGTAAGGTTGAAAAGTAAAAGCAACTTTTTGACATAAACCTCCAGTATATATATTGATGAAAAAAGTCAAATGATCAATGAACATTCTTTGGTGTTAACAAAATGAATACGATACATACATTACTATATCAAATCAAGAAATGAATAAATCAATAAGTCTTCATAAACCAAAAAGACCCCCCTCAGGCTAGAGACAAATCTATTAATGGCCAAGTAAAAAGCAAGAATCTTTGAATTGGAAGATTATAGGGATCTAGTACCTAGAAGACTTGATCGGTTGAAGTAATGATGGATAAATAGAATGAGAGTGAAATTAAAGAATGGAGAAAATGCAATGGGTTGAATACAAAAGGTACTTGAGGAATGTATGCAGGCTGTGAAAGTCCTTGGGGGTGTTTAGGCACCAAGTTTGTGAACTGCTTAGGTTAAGGAGTCACAATGCCGACTTGGTAACCCCGACAAAGCAGAGGATTACCAAAGTCATTAGAGAGTATCTAAGCCATGTACCAGCTTGAGATATGTACTCTTGACTATCACCCAAAAAAAATATTGCAATTTATGGACTTGATAGTACGATTACATAAGTCCTCTGGTGAAAGGAGTAAAAGAGGCAGCAAGGGATCCCTATATTCGATAGTAATTTATTTAAGACACGACACGGTGAGGTTAAATATATATATATTTATATATATGAATGTTCAGGTACGCCAGTATTATATAACTAATTTAGAATTGAAGATTCACTCCTATAGTAACCATTTCAGGAAAAGATGTCTGAGGAATTTCATCCACTATTCCATGTGTCAATAACTCCCTTATGCAGACGATGGACGAGGGATCTATTGTATCAACTATATACCTATACTGGATATGTTCATTTTACTTTCTTTCATGCAGCTCCGTTAGCCCCCACTTCCTATGGATAGATAGATCTTTCGATTGTGTTAACATAGGTGGAACCGCCCCGAGTGTCTGAGTCACCTCCTGGTTTCCCATCTCACCCTAGGAGGTGACGTCCACGTACCTCTTCCTCAAGCCATGCTAGGCATAGAATGGCCATATCTACTCCCAGAATTGACATATATGAGGAAGAAGATCCCTCTAAAGATTTGGGAGATGATGTTTAAACTTTTCTTTTTGTAATATTAATGATGTACCCCTATAAACTTTTGATTAGTAAAAGAAAGTAACCTTTATGTATGTGTGTTTTGATTAATGAAAAAGTGGTCGTTACATTTACAAGGTAAGATAAGTTATTATAATTTTCTTATAAAAATTATGACTTCTATGATAATTTCATACATACTTATATAATCACAAATATTTGACAACTCAATTATATTCATTTTCATTTATGATAAAAAAAAATCATTTATAAAATTTATTTTTATACTTATGTGTATATATAAACACATGTGACATGTAATGACCTAAATTTTACCAATTTATTTTTACTTATAATCAGATAGATGGTTTGAAAATTAACTTTCATTAGTTTACATCATTGTAGGTAAAGAGTTCTGAAGCTTAAACATAATAAATAAATAAAATTTAAGAAGCTTCTTTGCCTCCAAAGTTTTCAAATGGATCTTCCTCCTCAGATGAATCTTCTTCTGGAGAGGGTTCAAAGCTAGGGGGTCTAGAGGTAGAAGGTTGACAAATGTTACTTGGACGTCTTCTTTTGGGATGTGATGGTATTCGGGGAGGAGAATCTGAAAATCTAGAAGGTACAACCTGGGTCAACATTATAGGGAGATTTATTTGACCAGGTTTGAAGTTGTAAAGGGTTCTGTAGGGAAGACAATAAATTGAACATATCCAGTATAGGTGTCTAATAAGTATAAGGAATCTCTGGTCCATCTTCCATAGAGAGAGGTTATGGACAGGTGAAATAGAGGACAATAATTATCAGTCATCTTTCCTTGAAAATATAGGAATTGTAGGATCGTTGTCTACTATCTTAGGGTTTCAAAAATGAACTTCTTTTCACCAACTTATTATACAATTGAAATAGATTTATTCATGTCCACAAAGATAGTACATATATATATATTATGAGGGAAGTTAAAAGAATGTTCAGGGTTTAATCAAGAATTTCATAATTCCTAAATTTTAGCAAGGAATGGCATTTTAGTCATTTTCTCATAAAAGGGTATTTTGGGTCTTTAACAATTCTTACTAAATTTTCTTCCTAATCTTAAAAAATATCTTTGTAAGTATTATTTCTTATATTTTTATAAAAGATTACCCAAACCTACAATTTTACTTGAAAAATAATGACTAGGATCATATTGGTCATTTTCAAGGAAAATTTGATTTTTGTTAAAATTCATCATTGTTCTAACTTTGTGAATGTAGCAATATCAATCCTAAATAATTTAATTGAGTTTAAAACAACTTCCTTGAATTTAAAAAACCCTATTATAAATTTTAAATAGAAGGGTATTTTGGTCATTTTTCACACAGTCTTTAATTTTATATGGATTTTCCTCATATTTTGATTTTAGAATGAGTATGAATTCAATTAATTTTTTCATAGAAAATTCCTAGCCAGTGTATTGCTATTTTAGATTTAACAATACAATCAAAAAGTTAAGTTTTCATGAATAGGGGAAATTTTGTCATTTTGTAAAAACTTTAAAATTTAACCAATTTTTCATAATCAATCTTTATTCTTTTGCTAGAATGTAAGTAAGTTTTCTTACTCTTATTTATGTTCCTATAATTTTTACAATAAAGGCAACAAATTTGAAAATTTTTAGACCTAAGAGTATTTTAGTAAATTCTTACGCTTAGGGGCAAAATGGTCATTTGGCCATTTGTCTTCGTCTTCTTCCTCAAAACGCAGGCACAATTTTTGGCTTTTTTTTACTTTTAAATTTCCTTGTTCCTCTCTCAATCCTATTTTATGTTTCCTTGATAGCCATTAAATCATTTTTAGTAGGATAATAACCCTTTAAACATTATTTTCTTATAATATAAATGATTAGAAGCTTGAAAACCAAGGACGAAGTTTACAAGACTTTTTCAAACATTGATTTTCATATATTCAAATTTTCAATTTCAATTTGATTTTTTGGAATTTTTTGGCTTTAGAACGTTAAAATCTCAAAAATCAAAATTCAATCATCTTTGAATAGTTCTATGAAGAATTTAAGAAAAGATAACTCCTCCTATTTGAATTTAGAATTCTTTGGTGAGGAATTTGCAGATTCTGACGAAGCTTCGGTATATGTCCAAAATCACAATTCTCTGTTGCTTTCTTCGAATTTCTTCCACCAAAACAAAGCTTATGATATTTTGAAACTATAGGGATTGAAATGAAGTGATTTGGTTAAAAGGGCAAAAGGTATCGAAGAAAGGAAGTTCTCTGCGTTTTTTGGGTTTTTGAGCTTGGTTTCAATGGCCTTTTATAGTATTCTCCACCGCCCTACTCCGCTTATTTTATTCCTTGAAGTTGCTCATAGGCTTGTTGAGTCATGGAGGCTAGGTAGGCTAGGCTGGGTGGCTCGTTGTAGTAACCTTTGAGGCTTGGGAAGGTGCTTTCATGGTGGTTGGGGACGATGAAGCAAAAGGAAAGGATATAGGGTTTCATAAATCCTAAAATGTCAGCGATGGGCCTAACGATATCAATGGAAACTAATACTTCCTCTACTCTCCACTCGTGCCTAAAAGGGACGGGTTTGAATCCCAACCATCCCTCTTTTGTTTTCTTCACTTTTTATTTTCTTATATTTCCCTGTTTCCCTTTATATATTAAAGGAAGCATTTTCATGCTTCCCTTAGTGTGTAGCTTAGTTGACAATTAAGACGTGTTTCTTTCTTCTTCTCTAATCCTTGAGTTCGAGCCTCACCCAAACTTTTTTATTTTCCTTTTCTTTTTCCCTTTTCTTTTTCCCTTTTCTTTTTCTTTTAGTGTTTTCTATTTTTATTTCTAAAGTTATTATTTTTGCTTCTAAAATTTTTATAAAACTTCCTATAAATCATTTTATAATTTTCTCTACCAATTTCCATATTTTCTTTGTTTAGAAAAGCTTAATAAATTTTATAAATTTATTTATTCAGTTTTATCTTTATTCTTAATTATAAAATTCAGTTTTCTTTACTCTAAATATCCAGTTTATTATTTTTAAATATATTTTTCTCAATTCTTTCATTTTAATATCTTGGGAAGTATATTTACTTTTTATAATTTAGGGATTTTATTTTTCTTTAAACTTATCATACTAATCTTTTTTTGTTTTTAATTAACAAAATTCTAATTATAAATTCAAGATCTTCATTTAACTTAAAAATTTCTTTTTCTTCTTCCAATATTATTTCATAAGTCTAAATCTCCACCTAAATAAATTATCAATATTTATAAATCCTAATATATATATATATATTTATATGAATTAAAAATAGGATGTTACATGACACATATATAATAGTAATTTATTTCTATCTAATCCTTAAACTTTGATAAAATAATTTTCCTTATAAAATACATTTGGAATATATGAAGGTTACTTTGTAACAAAATTTCTTTCATAAAATAAGAAGCATAATAACTTTGCCTACTTTTACCATTCCAAGACTTAAGCATATAAATAACATTTTTTCAAATAAATAATATCATTAATATAATTATTAAAACAAGTAAATATTAACATAAGTAGCCAATAGTCACACCCCATATGAAGAACAAAGGGCTAAGTCTTTCCAATTGCTTTTATGTTTATCTTTTTCATATGCATTCATACAAGTTCATCATGATGTCCATCTAAAATCAACACTTCAATTCATACTAATCCATAATAATAACACAACCAATTATTATAACAAGCATTATAAAATATCAAATCTAAGACATGCAATGGGAGAACTTTTTAGAAGTTATTCTCTACCTTCCCATAACATCACATCATAATGAGAAAATACAAATCGTCAATACTAATTTCTCTTATGATTTAAATTTGAACTTTTCTTCGTTCCTTCTCTAACAATTCCATGCGTGCCACCACCTTTATAACCAAAGAGAGCTCCAAAACCTTGCTTCCCTCTAACTCTTAAATTTTTGTAAATCACTCTACTATGAATGTTTTCTATATGTGTTGAACTTTGTAACAACCTAATTTCTTAATGATATATTTTATGATTTTTATTCACAAGTTATTAATTGAATAGAAGATTGGAGGTTAACTTGCTTTCATTGCATGGAAATTAATGTACAATAGTACACACCAAAATAATTACCATTAATACATTATAAAAACAAAAATTTAAAGCTTCTTTTCTTCATTTTGAGTTCTCGGAAGGGTCTTCTTCCTTAAAGGAATCTTCCCTCATGGATAGTCTAGTGCCAATGGAGGTGGAGATGGAAGGTTTGCTAGGAATGTTTTGTTGCCTCCGTCGTGGGTGTGATAGGAATCCACGAGGGGAATTTGAGAATTTGGGAGGTGTGGTTTGAGTTAATATTATGGGAGGTCTATTTGGCTGGGTGTAGCTGTGGAGAAGGCACTAGCAGGTATGAAAGTGAATCAAACATATCCCATATAAGTATTTAGTTTGTATAAGGGGTCTCTGGTCCATCTTCCACACATGGGCGTTATGGATAGGTGGAATAAAGGATGAAACTCGTTAGTCATCTTCTCTTGAAAAATGTAAGATTTCTAGGAGTGAGTCACCTATTCTCCATCAAACACATACAATGGTGTACTTGTAACTTTTTACTCTCAAGTCACCATCACGTGTCCTATTAGTTTATTACTAGCATATTAGGTCCCTTCGTTGCCTCTAATTGCTAACTCCTGAAGACTTATGCGAAACGTAGTATTCAATTTGTAATTTGAAATTTGGGTGACGATAGGGAGTACATATTCTGATCTAGTACGAGACTCAAATACTCTCCACCAATCTTCATAATGCTCTACAACATCAGGGTTGCCAAGTTGGCTTAGTGTGACCCTTTTTTCTAGATCAGCTCACATACTTGGCGCCTATACTCCCCCAAGGACTTCCACAACCTGAACACATTCCTCAAGTACCTTCTGTAGTCAACCCATTACATTTCTCCATTCTTGTATCTCACACGATTTACGATTATAAACTATTTTCTACCTTCTTTTCGATCAAGTCTCCAAGTACAAGATCCAAATCACATCCACTAATGTGAAATCCCATCTCATTTCAATCATTCATCCATAATAACATTAGTTGGCCAATTTAATTCATCATCTTGGCTCTTTCTAGCTAAATATCATATTGCGGGAAGGATCTTTATGTTGATGAGACTTATCGAACTCTTTATAATTCTGTGTCTACTAACCTAAAGTTTTATCCAACAAGAGTTTTTTTTTTATCTATCAAATGAGTCATGATTAGAGATAAAGTTAGATATATCAACAATGATAATACACCCATAATTAAACGAAGTCACGAGAACAATCAAAGTTTAGTTAAAATTCTCATATTTTATTAAGTTATATAAGAAGGGTATCTTAGTCAATTTACTTGTCTTTTATGGTTTTTATTTTAGAATTTCTTTCTATAACATGCATGCTGCATAATGATTATCCATTAAGATGGAATGAGATATTAAAATTTATGTTTGAAGTCAATTTGGATGATTTTTAATAGAAATGGTATTTTGGTAATATTTCCATAAAAGGACATTTTGGTCATTTTCCTTTTAAAAATTTTATTTCTAATTCAATATTCATTTTAAAACAATTTTCCCAAGAGCATAAAATATATTAAATATGTAGCATTCCTCCTAAAACTTTAAAATTTCAAAATAATTAGAGTAGGGGTATTTTGGACATTTTTAAAAAATTCATTTTAATGAGGTTTATCACATTTATGACTTTATGAATACTATGAATCTACTTAGTTTTAATGTAGGATATTTTGGCTATCTTTTTAAACTATCAAAAATAGCAAAATTTTAAATTTCAAAGCTAGGGTTATTTTAGTAATTTCTTACATTTTTAATGTTAATAAAATTTTATCATATTGATCTTAGTCAATTCTATTAGTGTACCTAGTTTTGGAGAAAAATTTTCCCTTTAGAAATTTTCCAAATTAGAACAAGTAAAATTACAAAATTTCAAATTTTTGGCCTAAGGATATTTTGGTAATTTTTTTACCCCAAGGGCAAAATGGTCATTCGACCATTATTTCTTGTTCCTTAGGGCACAAAACGCTGGTTTTTGGTTCAAAACCATTTTGAGTTGCTCCTCGTTTCTTCTTACATTCTATTTTATCATTACTTATTAATTCCAATTCATTTATGATTGAAAAGTCTGATTAATAGTTATAATTTTTTGTAAATTTAAACTAGTTAGTGTCAAGACCAAGGACAAAACGCGAGGCTCTATTGTCCATTTTTAATTTTGTTTTTCTTCATCAATCTTGGTGAATTTCTCACCCAGAAAGATTCGAACATCGTTACCCAGTTATACTCTACCTAAAATTAGACCCAAAACATGATAAATAGAAGACATGGAGTTCTTTGAATTACAAAATTTGAATTTTTAAATTCCAAATCATTTTTTGCGAATTAATGGATTTTAGAGTGTCAAACTTTCATAAATCCAAATTCAAACAACCTATAACAATTATAGCAATCAAATTTGAAGAAAAATTAACTCCTACTTGAATTTAGAATTTTCGAACGAAGAATTGTAGATTCCAGCGAAGCTTCGACGTGCTTCCAATTTCGTAATTCCATTAATATTTCTTGAAATTTCTTTGACAAAATTTTTGTGGGAGTGATTTTTAAGTTGTCTGAACTAAAATGAAGCAAAGAGGATGAGGATACAAGGAGAATGGAGAAGGAGAAGGTCGTTGTGTTTGACGCTCTGAAGCTCGATTAAGAGGTTCTTATATATCTATCCCATCGTCCCAAAATAATCTATTTTAATCCTAGGGGGTAGGGGTAGGCATGGTTAGTTAGGTGAGCTCGAGATATAGGCTTGGGCGGCTAGAGGTAGGTGAAGGCGCAAGGTTGAAGACGGGCTTCCATGGTAGTGCGAAGGTGAAAGCAAAAACGAATATCTACATTTTATTTTTGTAAGTTGTGAATGATGGGCCTAGTAGTCTAACTAGAAACTCTCCTCTTCTCATCCTAAAATGCGCTTAAAGGGGTCAAGTTCGAGTCCCAATCATCCTCTTTTGTTTTTCCACTTTTATTTTCTCTTTATCCCAACATTTATGTCTTCTGTATTAAATGTTTAGTTATTATGCTACCCATAGTGGGTAGCATAGTTGGCAAAAGTGCACCCCTTTTCTTATTTGTCCTGAGTTCAACTCCCTCTCACAGTTTTCTTATTTTCTTTTCTTTTTCTTTTTTATTGTTTTCTACTTTCATTTTTTAAAATTATTGTTTTTACTTTTAATTTTTTTTTAAAATTCCTATAAATCCTTTTATATTTTTCTGTACCTGTTCCTATATTTTCTTTATAAAAAATAATTTTATAAATCTCAAAAATCTATTTATTTAATTTATTATATTTATATATTTAATTATAAAATGCAAATTTTTATTCTAAAAATCTAGATTATTATTTGAAATTTATTTTCCTAATTTCTATTTCTTTT
>JAMLFT010012297.1:0-10507 GCA_026544285.1 Pachyrhizus erosus | reverse complement strand
AGACCAAAAGTTTCACCAAATTAAAAATAGAATTTTTTTAAATACAAGTATTTTTATATATTATGAAATATATTGAAGTCTATTTTCTAGAACATCTTTCCAATATTTAAAAAAAAAACTATAAATATTATTAAAAATCTATCAAGGTAGGATATTCAACTTTCACCTACTTTGACCATAATCCATTTTTTGAAGGCTTTCCAAAAGAGATTGATGTTATACTTTTTGAACCATAACGATAAAACCTAAACTTGTTTAACAAGGGAAAAACTAAACCGTAACTTATTTTTTACTATTCCTTGTAACTAAATCTTTAGGATCATTTTCTAGTGACACGAGTCAGCAGTGCATGCATTATCTCTAGATTATGAAAAATATTTGAAAATGTTTTTAAGCTTCAAAAATTAAGAAAAATACATGGTTGGAAAGATAATTATGTCTAGTTGCTAGAAATCCAAAGAAATTGTAGTGGACATGAGTCAGTAGGCATAGGTTCCATAAAGTCTTGGCAGCCCAAAAACCAAAGTCAAAAGGGACATATGCATGTTTGATATGACATGTTTACTTAGCCTATCTTCTAAATGCTTCAAAAGATGAAATGTGCATTTGTGTGTTTAACTTAACTGAAAAATAATTCCAAACATCGTCCATTGGTTGGATTAAAAGTCATGCCCATAATGGTGACATATGTACATGTTAGAAACTAAGTTTCAATCATGGTCTCCCATTTTTTGGCCATGACTAAAATAACAAATACTTCTAGAAAAATGTGAAAGAAATTTGGGTAGCGTCTCCTTTTATTAAGGATGATCCTCAAGGCTTGAAAACTAAAAAAGAAACAAGGAAAAGATGACATGCAAACTAAAGAAGAAAAGTGAACTTTCAAACATGCAATAGAAGATTTGTGAAGAAAAGGCACACGTAAGAGCTTATTACAAAGATGAATGATCTTCACCTTCAAGCTTAGCCAAAAAATCTTGAATCCACAACAAGAACTCATCCTTACCAAGAGATTAGAAAAAGAGAGGTTGATGTTGGAAAGCTTGGAGTTGTAAGCCAAAAAGGAGCATGAATAATCTCTTGGTGGCTTTGGCTAACTTCATGGTTTAGTGTTTTACAAAACAAGAGAAATGAGAGATATAAAGTTGGCTTTACATTATGTATAGCTGAGGGAGAGTGTTTTGCATGTATAAAAATAATTCGGTTAGGATTTTTAGGGTATTCAATAGTATTAGATGTGTATTTATGATGATTTGATGTTAATGCGATGTTTTAGTAAATTTAGGTGGGGTTTTATGGGAGAATGTGAATGTGGCCTCCAACATTATCATCCATTAGGCCTCTACCATGTGGCTCCTTGTCGGACCCACTTTATAACATCCTATTTTTATTATAAGGAAAATTATAAATTTTCAATTAGGAAATTACCTTTTGTCCAATTTTAATATTTTAATTGATCCAAAATAGGCTTTAGAACTTTATTTTCTAGGAGAAAAATAATATCTATCTAGTAGATAATATTTATAGAGAGAGAGAGAGACATAAAAGAGATATTAGTTAGTTAAATTTAATTAAAAATAATTTAAGATAGAAATATAAATTAATTTTAAATAAGAAATAAATTATGATGTTTCAAATAAAATAAACATAAAAGAAGAAAAGAATAAGATTTAGAAAATCAAAATATAAATTTTCAGGAATCAACATAAATTTACATGAATTAAATAAAAGTAAATAAAGACTTTTATAAATAAATTAAATTAAATAAATTTTATCAAGAAAAAAATAAATATTTTTTGAAAATAAATATATAATTAGTAACGGGAAAATATAAATTAGTTTATAGGATTTTTAAAAAAATTTAGAAATAAAAAATATAATTGTTAAAAATTAAAAATAAAAAATAAAAAGAAAAATAAAAGAAGAGAAAGAAGGGAAAAAAGAAAAGGGAAGGGCTAGGCTCAACCCCCTAAAATCTTACAAGCGAGAGAAGGAAGAAGTGGAACTTAGCCAACTAATCTACCTGTTATGGGTAGCAAAATAGCGACCCAATTTTAATAAAAGGCATAAGCGTTGGGTTGAAATGAAAATATAATGTGAAACCGACAAAATTGGTGTAGGCAGGACTCGAGGACGTAACATGAGGGGTGGATAGGATTTTGGGATGCAGGGGTTTCCATTTAACAACTTGGGCAATCACTAAAAACTTATGCAAATTAAAAATACATAAATTAACCTTAAAAATGAAACACCGCCATTGAAGTTGCTTAGTCAACTTCTCCTCCCTCGAGCTTTTTACTCTAATCCTCGCAGTCCTGTACCCATGCCTTGTTACCCTGACTCGAAGTTTTGCCCATCACCTACGAAGCTAATAGACTTGGAAAGGAGTTCTAGAATGACCTATATAAGGGAATCAGTGAATGAAGCGAATGAAAGATGTAACATCCCAAAATATTTAATGTAATGATAATATTTATGTTTCTAGAATTTATCTCTTATCTATTCTTGGTTCACTTTATTTTGGAATCTAATTTTTAAAAAGAAAATTGTTAATTAGTGAATATTGTTTAGGAAAAAAAGAAAGAAAATAAGATTTTTGTTAGTAAGAATTTGAAATTTAAAATAACAATAAAAAGAGTGAAAAATATAAATTTAATCCATTTGACTGCTAGGCCCATTGCTGTTAATTGTATGAAATTAAAACTACATCAGCTTTCCAAGAACGCATTGACTACCATTGAAACAACTGAGTCGCCTTCAACCTTGAGCCATCTTCTTTTCTTTTGATAGACTATGCTACCGAGCCCCGTCCCCTGCCAGCCACCCACCTACCTTCAACCTAGTATAGGGAATGCTTAGACATGAAGCAAGGAGGCAGAGAACGTCTATAAAAGGAGAATTGAGTTTTAGATTAAAGGAGAAAAATGCGAACTTCAATTGTCGAATCCTTCCTCATCTCTTCCTCTTATTGCCTGAAATTTGTTCCATTAGCTTCGAAATCATCAGGCGAACATTTCTGTTGAAGAAATTCAAAGAATAATGCAAGGAAGCACGATTTTGCAAATGTTTCAGCGTTAACGAATTGAGGAAGCTTCAATCGAGGTAGGAGGAGTCGTCTTTTCTTAAAATTTGAATTGTAGAATCATTTTATATTACCTTAATTTGGATTTTGCATAATTTCATGTTCTAATTAGAACTAATTCTCCTTAATCCAATTGGAGTTTATTCAATTAAAACTCTATTAAATTTGAATTTGTTTGGCCATAATAGAGCTTAACTCGAGTTGTTAAAGGATAAAATTGAATAAGAATAGGATATAGAAGGATTCTGGGTGAATGAATTTCCAAAAACACAAGAAATCAAAGATTGGAAATTTGAATTTTTTGGTTCGAACCCAAATCTAGAGGTTGAAGACAAAGTGAAAATTTACTGATTTGCCCTTCTGTTGAAAATTTACAAAAATACCATTTTTTGTTTTTTTTTTTATTTCTCTACCAATTTTAATTCAATTAAGCTTTGAACAAGAGACTAGGAATTAGTTTTACCTCATGTTAAAGCATGAAAGTGATTTTCTTAAAAAATTTGATTAAAATTAAAATATTTTTCTAAAATTCTAAAAATAACCCTAAGTGGGGAAATTTTAAATTTAAGTTTATTTGACAAACAAATTGGAAGGAAACTACCAAGATCTACTCAGGAATAAACCTAGGATATTTTTATCTCTTTAGAAATTCAAAAATCCTTCAAAATAATTTATTATTTTCAAAGCGACCAAAATATCCCTAAGGTAGAAAAATGAAGAATTTATCATTATTAGGTCATTCCAATGTCAAGAAAAAAATTGTTTAAATTATTTTTAGCACTAATGGGATCTTTTCCAAAAGTTGTGTGTTCAAAATATACGAAAAATCCTTAAAAGGGAAAAAATTTATAAAATGACTTAAATGCCCTTACTTAGAAAATTTTATTGTTCTTCTAGTTAGTTTTCTAAATTTCGGAAGATTATTTGTAAATTACTAGGGACCTATATATGATTCATTGGAGTAGAATTATGAAAGGAAAGTCCTAGAAATAACATTTTTATGAAAATGACCAAATTACCCCTTTATTAGAAAAAAAAAATAATTTTCCACTGTTAAAACCTCCTGAACTTAGGAAAAACAATTTACAATACTAGGACAACTATAAGATGCTTTTAAGTTGAAAAATGTGGATAAGAATTCCTAAAAAAATCATATTTCTATAAAATGACCATTTTAACCCTGTCTCGTTATTTGATTATAATATGTTTGATTAACTACTGTGATTATTGTTTATGCATTTAAATATCTTTTATTGATGATTAAATTATGATTCCATATGTCCACTTTTAGTGGAAGACAAATATACTTAATGACTGTCCATTAGTGATAGAAAACCCTAAATAACCGTAGGATAGATGATGAGCTGAGATACACTCAGACAATAATGATACAACCTAGAGTGATTGTGATGAAAAGATGGATGTTGTCCATTAAAAAACCTCAATTTGACATCAATACCAAAGTAAAATGAGACAGTAGAGTTGGCAGAAGGAATAAGGAAAGGACATTGAATTGGAAAACTCCACGAGTGAGAATCTAAGATGGAGGATGCAATGGTTGACGACGAAAGGTACATGAGGAATGTACGCAGACTCTAGTGAGACCTTGGGGGTAGATAAGGTGCCAAGTTGTGAACCGCTCAAAATAAAGAGGGTGTCAGAAAACCGGCTTGGCGTCCTCGACAAAGCGGAGCATTACTAAGATTTGGTCGAGAGTATCCTAGATCGAGTATTAGGCAGGATATGGACTGTCGATCGTCAACCAAAGATTTCAAATTGGATCCTTAATGATATATATGCTCATGTAAACCCTTCCAAAGTTAGCAGTAGAGGAGGCTACAAAGGTCCCTAAGGCGATTAGAAATCCTAACTAGGCACAAACAGTGAGATAAGAGACTACGTTAGATAGACTACCTTCTATTATGTATGTCCCAGAATTGAGGACTTACTCCTACACCCCCCTCTCTTTCAGACTCAGCATGGCTGATGAATTTCAACCGTTGTTACCTCTAGAAGGAAGATAGACTTATGACAAAGTTCAAGGGGATGATACCTTCATAGGATATGTTTGATTCGCCTTCAGACCCACTAACATTGTAGTTCCCTAGCAATTCCATCTTATAGATTTTCCAGTAGTTCTATCTCAAACACCGCCACCCAGATTTCTCATTTTACCAACTACATGTAGACGGCCACAAACCCCTCAGCCACCACTATCTTCAATGGGGTCAATAGAAACTGGTAATTTAAATAGAAGAAGGGATTCAATAGATGAGGAAGATCCTTTTGAAGCTTCAGACTAGACTAAACAAGCTTTGGAAGAATAGTTAATATAATGTTTTGTTCAAATGTTGAAAATGTTGTATTAATATAACAATGGGTAGTATGACTCCTTTATTTTTTATAACCAAAGTAGTATGAACCTTGAATGGATGTAATGTAATAAGTTAAATTATTGTCAAATTGTAATTCCCTGGACGAATTTAGTTTCAATTTTTTTTATCTGCGCCATAACTCTTCAAAAAAATTTTATTCAATAAAAGATAATAGAAAGGAGCGTTACAACTAGTTGGTATAAGATATAGGCACTACAAATATTTAGTTATGCGTTTTGGCCTGACTAATGCACCCATGGTATTCATGGATTACATGAATTGAATGTTCCACAAATATCTAGACAAATTTGTGATAACCTTCATCGATAACATTTTGATCTACTTAAGGAGCCCCGAGGAATATGCAAAACACCTCAAGATCATTCTATAAATCTTGAAAGAACGTCAACTACATGCAAAACTCTCCAAATGCGAGTTTTGGTTGGAAGCAGTCAATTTCCTAGGCCACATATTATCTAAAGAAGGAATAGTTGTGGATCTCGCCAAGGTGGAAACAGTAACATAGTGGATCCCTCCCACAACAGTTATAGAGATCAAAAGTTTCTTGGGTTTAGTTGGATATTACAAAAAATTCATCGAATGATTTTCTAAGCTCGCTTTACCACTAATAAAGCTAACCAGGAAAGGCCAAGCTTTCATTTGGGATCAAGCTTGTGAAGATAATTTCCAAAAGCTAAAGACAACGTTAACTACCTTACTAATCTTAACCCTGCCAGACCTAGAAAAGTTGTTTGACGTATACTGCGAAGCCTCTCGCCAAGGTTTGGGATGCATGCTGATACAAGAAGGAAAGGTGGTGGCCTACGCCCCTAGACAATAATGCCCTAATGAGGGAAATTATCTCTATGGGGTAAGATTTGAAGTTTTCAGCGATCACAAGAGCTTTCGATAATTGTTTAACCAAAAAGAGTTAAACATGCAGTAGAGACGTTAGATGCAATTCTTAAAAGATTGTGACTTCGAATTATCCTACCATCCAGGCAAGGCGAATGTAGTGGCTGATGAACTTAACAGAAAGTCACTACATCTATCTACTTTGATGGCTAAAGAACAACAATTGCTAGAAGATTTCAGAAATCTGAACATAATAGTAGAAATGTTTCCTAGAAGTTTACATCTAAGATCATTAACTATCACAAGTGACTTCATAGAGCAAGTCAAAGAAGAACAAAGGAAAGATCAAGCCCTATAGGAGAAGTTGGGAGTAATAGATGACACTCAAGATAAGCAGTTTCAACTAAGCATGGATGGTATAATATAGATGAAGGGAAGAATTTGTATTCCTAACAACGAGGAAATGATAAAAATGATTTTGGAAGATGCACACAAGAGTCAACTTAGGTTCCACCCAAGAACAACGAAAATGTACCAAGATTTGAAGAAAAGTTTCTAGGGGCAAGGAATGAAGAGGGACGTGACGAGATTTGTTGCAACCTGTCTAACCAATCAAAAGGCTAAAGTAGAAAATCAAAAACCTTCCAAATACCTTCAACCACTCACAATCCCTAAATGGAAAAGGGATAGTATTTCCATGGATTTTGTAACCGAATTACCTAAGACCATCACTAGACATGATACTATATGGATAATTGTAGATCGTTTGACCAAGACTTCTTATTTCTTACCCATAAACATCCAATACTCCCTTGAAAAGCTGACTCAAATATATCTGAAGGAAATAGTCAGATTACATCGAGTTCCCTCAAGTATAGTGTCAGATAGAGATCCCCAATTCACCTCAAGGTTTTGGGGAAGCTTACAAGAAGCATTGGCAACTAAGTTAAAACTCAATTCTACATATCACCCTCAGACTAATGGTCAAATAGAAAGGACTATTCAGTCACTTGAAGATTTGTTAAGAGCTTGTGTGATCGAACAAAGAGGAAGTTGGAATGAATTCTTACCCCTGGTAGAATTCACTTACAATAATAGTTATCACGCGAGCATAGAAATGACTCCATACGAGCCATTGTACAGAACATCATGGTGTTGGTTTGAGGCAGGAGATTCATTATTGCTTGGACCTTAAATACTATAGCAGACTACAAAAAAAGTGAAAACTATTTAGAACAAGCTTAACGCTACTCAAGACCAACAAAAGAATTATTACGACAAGAGAAGAAAGCCTTCGGAATTTCAAGAAGAGTACGTGTTTCTAAAAGCGAATCCAATAACCAGTGTAGGTAGAGCCCTAAAATCTAAGAAGCTAACACCTAAATTTATAGGACCATACTAGATCTTGAAAAGAATTGGCCTAGTTTCTTACCAAATAGCTTTACTACCCTCACTAGCCAATTTACATAGTCTTTTTCACATATCTCAACTTAGGAAATACATTCTTGACCCTAGTCAGATCATAGAACCTGAATATATGATAATTAGGGAAAATCTAACCTATAATGTTTCACTTATCAAGATCGCAGACCAAAGAGTAAAACAACTTTGAGATAGGAATATTAATCTAGTCAAAGTGTTATGTAGTCCAATTAACGAGGGAGATGCAACTTGGGAGTTAGAAGATAAGATTAGAGAATTATACCCCCAATTGTTTTAAATGTACAAATTTTGAGGACAAAATTTCTTTGAGCAGGGAAGAGTTGTAACATCCCAAAATATTTAATATAATGATAATATTTATGTTTCTAGAATTTATCTCTTATCTATTCTTGGTTCAATTTATTTAGGAATTTAATTCTTAAAAAGAAAATTTTTAATTAGTGAATATTGTTGTTTAGGGAAGAAAGAAAGAAAATAAGATTTTTATTAGTAATAATTTGAAATTTAAAATAACAATAAAAAGAGTGAAAAATATAAATTTTTAGAAATTTAATCCATAAAGAAATAAAGAAGGAATAGAAAAGAGAAAAATTATAATTAGAATCAAAAATAGAATTTTCAAGAAGTTAAAAATAAATTTTTAGGAATTAAATAAAATTAAATAAACACTTTTAGATAAAATAAATAAACTTTAGTAAACAAAAAATATATAATTATGAGAAAAAAATTTAATTGAGTAGAAGAAAATATAATTAAGATTTTAGGATTTTTGAAAGAATTTAAAAATATAAAATAGAATTAATAAAAATTTAAAACAGAAAATAAATCTAAGATAAATAAAAGAAAAAAAAAAGGAATGAGGGAAGCGTTGTTGAAGCTTGAAGGCGCGACCTCAGGGTTAGGGAAGAGAGAGGAGAGTTTTTCCAATTGAGCTACCCACGTGGGGTAGCATTTAAACAAAATAAAAATGTATAAGTAATAAAAGTGTTGGGTTAAAACGAAAATAAAATACGAAGTGAGAAAAAGGCTTGGGGTGGATTTGAAGGCAGAGACATGAGGGACAAATGGTTTTTAGGGACACAAGGATTTTCATTTGACTGTTAGGCCCATCGTTGTTAATTTTATGAAATTAAAACTACATAAGCTTTTCCAAAAATGCATTAACCGCCAGTGAAGCAGCTTTGTCATTTTCAACCTTGAGCCAATTTTTTTAATTTTGATTTTGTGCCCTCTAAGCAACCCATGCTCTACTAAGCCACCCCCTACCATCGCCCTACCCTAGCGAATGCTTCAACGTGAAGTAAGGAAGCTACAACCGCCTATAAAAGGGGAATCAAATTCGACATTGAAAAGAAAAACAAAGAACTACGACCTTAAAATTTTCCCTCATCTTTCCCTCTCGTTGCCTCAAATTGGTCCCATTAGCTTCGAAATCACCTTGCGAATCTTTCTATCGGAGAAATTTTAAGAATAATGCAAAGAATTGCGATTTTGTAGAGGTTGGAGAGCTTTGCCATTGACGAATTGAGAAAGCTTCAATTGAGGTAGAAGGAGTCGTCTTTTCTTAAAAGTCAAATTGTAGAATCATTCTATATTACCTTAATCTAGATTCTACATAGTTTCATGTTCTAATTTGCATTAAATCTCATTAATCAAATTGGAGTTCAAAAAATTTGAACTTTGTGAAAATCGAATTCATTTGGTCAATCTTAAGCCCCATTTGAGTAATTAAATGTATAAACCATATGAGAATAAGTTGATGAATTCTAGGCAAATTAATTTCCAAAAACATGAAGGAAATCAAAGATAAAAAATTTGAATTCTCTGGTTTTGAACCAAAGTCCATAGGTTGAAGATGAAGGGCAAATTACCATTTTGTCCTTTAGTTTAAAAAATTACCAAAATACCCTTTTCTAATTTTTTTTTTAATTTCCTTGCCTATTTTATTCATTCAAGCTATGAAACTAGTCTAGGAAATGACTTCACCTCTGTGAATAAGTATCAAAGTGATTTTTTTTTCAAAAATTTATTTAAAATTAAATTATTTTTCTAAAATTCCAAAAATATCCCTACAATATAAAGATGAAGATTTTGTCATTTTTAGGCCATTCCAAATTCAGGAAAAATTATCTAAATTATTTTTAACACTGTTAGGATCTTTTCCTAAAGTTATGAGTTGAAAATATAAGAAAAATCTTTAATAGGAAAAAATTTATAAAATGACCAAAATGCCCTTACTTTATAAAAAAAGTTATTTTCAATTCTAATTAGTTTTTGGAACTCAAAAAAATATTTGCAAAGTACTAGAAAACCTATATATGATGCATTTTGAGTAAAATTGTGAGAAGAAAAATCCTAGAAAATTATATTTTATAAAAATGACCAAAATACCCCTACATTATTATAAATCAATGTTGTAACGACTATTTTTTTTTTCTTAAAAGAGTAAACTTATATCAAAGACTAGACTTTATTAAACAAAGAGACTTATAAATATATTAGATATAGGGTTTCAACTTGTGTCTTACAAACGACTTCAAAACACAGTAGTGGTTTATATATATATTCTACAACAATTAACTATACCACAGAAAACATAATATAAATCTAAGCATTGTCTTCTGGATCCTTTGAAGGGTCTTCTTCCTCAGAAACATCAACACTAGGAGCAGGTATAGCAGTCTTGAACCTAGCATGTCCTGTGGATGAGTTATGGGGACGTCTCCTTCTAGGCTGAGAAGGAAAACCAGGA
>JAMLFT010012296.1:0-10467 GCA_026544285.1 Pachyrhizus erosus | reverse complement strand
TACATTGTGAATGTAACTTTGTTATTATTTTTTTTTTTTTGGTGTTGCAGGTATCATCAATCCATATCCCTAATGTTGTAGGCATCCTCTATCCATCACCATTTATCATTGTTCTCAATCTAGAGTAACTTTACTCATGATTACCTTAATTTAAGGTATTAAATTATATAACATAAAATATGAATTCAACCTAGAATTAAAATTATATTTTTTAATTCTTAGTACAATTCAAATATAAAAATTATGTTCTAAACTAATTTTAATTTTGACAAAATAGGAATTGGAATTATAATAATAAACTACATTTGTATTCATGCGCGAAACTGATCTTTATAGAAATTGTTTTTATAAATTCAAATATTTTTTTAAATAAATTCTTTCTAATATCTCTTAAATGCACTTCATAGTGTTCTATTACGTTTTATTGTATTTTAAAGAATTTAAATAATAAAATTAATATAATTTATTTCACTATATTTCATCATTTAATCAAAACTAAAAGTTTGTTGTAGCCACTAGCCACATAACTAACCTTTCGAAAAGTTCGTGCTGTTGAATTAGGTAACATTAAGAATATTAAATTGAGCATGAGAATTTCCTAAAAGTTGGGAAGGTCTGTAAATTAGTACAAATGGAAATCAAAGTTGCACTTGCTCTTTTGTCGACACGGAACGGGCATAAGTGGAAACATACACCATTTGTTGTAAAATCAGTTTTCTCAAAATAAAAAATAAAAAAACCAAATATGTGAACACTACGCATTTAAAAAAAGAAAGTTATGCTCTCCACCAATTAGAATTCACCCTAAACATGATTTTTAAAATAATTTTTGTAAAAAACTAACAATTTATCATACATGAGATCAGATAATTGCATGAAAGTGTTTTACGTTGTGAATATATTTAAATTAAATCCTTATATTGTTCATATAATATTTTTTTAAATATTTTTAATCTTCGACACATATTTGATGGAATGCTTGTCTTTGTTTTGTTTTGTTTTTCTTTATTATCGAAAGTTTTAATAAAGAGATTGTGTGATGCAACTTGTCTTAAAATAAAAGCGAGAAATGGCCAAAATAAGAAAAGCAAAGGAAAAACAGGGAATTGAGGTTGTCGTTAAAGGAAGGGTCCCCTCTTAGAAAAACTAAAGTACGCAGCAAGTGTAATTGGCCACTTGGATAAGAATGCGCATTAATAACAAAGGTGAGCCTTACCACATGAATGAATGAATAAATTTTAGAGTTTGGTCATTCGGTCAACGATAGTCGTTTAATTGATCCATGGTCAATGCCAGAGTAAAGGTTTTTTTTTTTTTTTTTTTTTTTAACAAAATCTGCTCTAATTACCCTATTTCTTGGATCTCCACCATACTCTTACTCTAATGCTGTCATTGGTTGCAAATATTTTATCAACACATAAATATGGATGGAAAGAAAAATGTGGATATCATGTTATTAGTGAAAAGTATTCGTTAACTGTATTAATTGATAAAATATTTTTTAATTTGTTAATATTTATATAAAAAATCATATTATAAGTGAAAAGTATTCGTTAATTTTATTAGTGATTAATTTTACTAAATTTTTTTACTTATCATAGTTAATAATTTTTTTTCCAAATCACAATTTATTTTATTTTTATTTTTTTAATTTATCTTATAAAAAAATGTTAGTAGTATTCTTTTTCTAATACTTTTCACGTGATTGGATAAAATTTATTAAAAATAATCAATTTTTATAAATCTTATTTATTATATAATTATTATCTCTTTTTATTTTAAAAATAAGATCCACTAAATTAATAACTTTTAATAAATTTCAGACAATCAAATATAAAAGAAAAGATAAGAGAATGAGATTATAATTCTTCTATCTTATATCTTAACTACTATTTTCTTTATTATTAAGAGTATATTTTATGTTTTTATGTTTTTTTTTTACATTTCATTTTTGCTTAAGAATATTAATAACATTTAATAAATATATTTTTTTTACTCATTTTCTACTCAATTAGACAAGAAATAAAAAAACTTATACTTTTCTTCTACTTTCTTTCCTATCAAATAACTAAAAAATTATTCCACTTCTGACTTTTCTTTTTTACTTTTTTTTTTCAATTCACTTTCCTTTATAAACCAAAATAGTGTTAATAACACTTTATAACAAGGCAGAGTCTAAAATTCTTATCACGAGCTACGCAAACTTTGTGTCAAAAATACTCCTTTAAAGTTATGTTTGTTTTTCCGTTCAAACATTGATAACACGAATTCCAATGCATTTAAACGGAGAAGTTACATAGGATTTGGTTTGTAAAATTATTTTTGAAAGTGTTGAACAGTACCCCGTACAGGCACTTAGTGGATATAATCCTAAAGGCTATTTTCACTCTAAAAATGCAAAATTTTATATTTGTGAAAGAATAATACATCCATATGTTTCAACAAATCCTCCAAATAAACTTATGACAAGCAAAATTTATAAAGACCAGAGATGATATGAGGCTTTAAGAACTAAAGTTACAGAGTGTATATTATATAACGAGTTGTCACTCATTCTTGGCAGAAGCAGCCTGCCTTGCACCAACAGAAAAGAATTCAGAGATGACTTCAAGAGGCATGCCCTTTGTTTCTGGAACCTTCAAAAACACAAATATCCAGGAGATGAAACAAACAACGGCATAAATGGCGAAGACACCACCAAGTCCTAAAGAGCTGAGCATCACAGGCAGCGAGTATGTGATAATGATGTCTCCAATCCAGAACACTAACGCACAGATAGCAATGCAGAGGCCACGCACCCTAGTGGGAAAAATCTCTGAGCAAAGGATGTTTGGAATTGGTCCGTAACCCATCACAAAGCAGCAGAAATAAACCACAACGCATACTGTTGAGATTGCTGCATGGGCAACATTGCCAAAATCTACTAGGCTTCCAATCACCAAAATAATGAGCGTCACAATCAGCACGGGAATCGTAGTAAGTAGTAATTGCCTGCAAATGACGGAGTATCTCGATGACAAAAAATCAAGATGAACAGAAGAAAATACTAAAACATATTGCGGTTTAAAAAAAGAAAAAGAAAATCTGTAAAGTAGCTTGGGTAGATTCCAGGGCCTGAATGCACGTGTCAGGAAAGCATCGGTGTTCTTACTTTTTGACTAATCTTTCAAGTAACTGAATGAAACAATTTTTAAGGTTAAATTTCTGTGGGCTCCAGAGTGTTACGTTAACCAGAACACGCACTAAATTCTACAGGAGCTCTCTTTCCTTGGTAGCTATGCTTCAATTTTACTTGTGTTGTACAATGAAACGCACTAGGATATCAAGGATAACAACGACAGATTCTGTTATTGCCCCCATCCACCAAACCGATGTCATTAAATTAATGAGCTATCAATCGAGTTCGGTATTAATACTCACTTTACAAAATGCACGAAGAAGAAGAGATCCTCGATTACAAACGACCAAAAATGTGAACAGGGATAGATCGAGACAACTACAGAGCAGGAATAAAAAAACAGATAGAGCGTACCTTCTGCCTGAAACATCCATGAGCTTCATGGCTAGGCCTATACAGGGAAGCATCAAGAAGGTTGTGAAAGCACTGATAAGGAATGATGCAGACTCTGAGCCAATGCCTATATCTGAAAGAAGAACTTCAACACCGGCCTCCTCAAGGATTTGAGGTGTGTAATAAAGAACCCCATTTATCCCTGAAAACTGCACAAACATGCAGAATTAGGTGTCAGTCATTGACAAGAAGACATAAACCAATACATTGATGCAGGAAACTGGAGAAGCAAACTAGAAATTCTGCGAGAAATAGTAAGGTTATACAGATTTTAGTAGCTTTGAATTATGAAGAAGAGAGCAAAGAAGAATTTTAAATCGCTCATACTTCAGTCAGGTTAAGCACGCTGATCTCATGATTTCAGTTAATATTTTACTACAACTAATTTTTTTAACACGAGCACCGTTATTGAAGCTCTTTTCAAATGTTCTTTGTAAATTATCAGGGAATGGCAAACAGTACTACAAGATCAGTAATCTAACATTTACGTGATGCAATAATAAACACTAGTAACAACATAAGCATACTTCAAAGCCGCGGGCTTATGCTATTGAAATTCCCTGCTTCCCAACATGGCCCCCCTGACCCCCTCCCCAAAATAAAATAAAAGGAAGAAAAGCAACAGAAAGTGTAACTGAGCATGGAAAAGATGATGAATGGGAAGAATACTAAATACCAACCTTGTATCATTATCATTATAATAAACTAGTCCAATGGAGAAGATAATATGAATAGTAACCACACATTACCTGTTGAAGTATTTGTATTCCAACTCCAACAATCAATGCGTGTTTAACCCCTGGTTCAAGAAGAGCTTTCCAACTTGGCCCCTTTGAAGCTGTCTCAGATGGGTGAACCATTGCAGGCCCAACTGGTTGTCCATCAATAAGCTCCTTGGAGTAAAGAGCAGGTTGACTTACCAAGGCAGCAGCCTGGACAAATTCACCTTCACCAGGAATTGATACAACGGATCCCCGGCGAGATGCAGCAACTCCTTCCTCATGCAAATAGATCCTTTTAAACCCTCCTTGCGTTTTTCCATCCTCACCTTTATCAGTCCATTTCCATGCCAGCTGCCAGCCACCACCAATGCCTGCACTACCACCTTGCTCACCTGACCTTTGCATGAGACTACTGTGACGCCTCATGCTGCCCAGGATACTGCCATGGGAAGGAGGAGGAGGCATGTCTTTTTCAAGGCTTGTTGCTTGACGTGAGATTAAAGGACTGTGCAAATTATCATCAGAGTCCCCACCAGCGGCATCTGATACGTAGTCCTCACCTTCCCTTTGTAAACTCTCTTCATCCCACTGTTCATTTTTAACATGCGGGTCAGCTGTGCTGAACATACTTCCAAAATTCGGGAACAGAGTGCTTCGCATGCTTCCTCCAGCTCCTGTCTCAGGGAGTTTCTCATGAACGCTACCAAACAGTGTCACCAAAGGATCCATGAGGGGCATGCTTTGGTTGATGATGCTTCCATGACGTGATGCAAGGCCAATAGAACTCTGTCCAGTGACAGGTTTTGCTAACCAAGAGAGGCCTGCTTGGGATCCATATAATCGAATTTTATCTTTCTCTGTTGCGTGTTCCTGACCATCAGCCACCTCGTCAGCAGGGCCAATTACATACTCTTCTATAGATGTATCACCCCCAGTCCCGAGACCTTCAACCAGCAATGCCATCTCGCCTGTATGAATTAATAAAATCACAAAATGATTCATCATGTCATTTACAAATTTCAATACGGGTTGAGAGTCAAACACTAATTTATGCAATGAAAAGTTCAAAATGAAAATCATTAACAACCTAGTATTAAAATTGACTGTCTATGTATACAGGATCATTATGAGTTCTGTGCATACATACGAGAGGAACCTTTTTTTTTTTTTCCTTTTAAGTGAAAATTTATCGTTCTTTACAAGCAGCCATGCTTTTCTTACCTGTAATGTTGTTTGCACTTTGTAACACAAAAAACAAAAAAGAAGGAATCCGCATCTAAACCCTGCTACTAATCCAGAGTTTCAGTATGGCAAAAATCCGCATTTTTACAAAATATAGTCAAGTAACAAGTATGGTATCAGAAGCACAGGACACATAACACAGGAACTATATAAACACGAGCTCACTATCTTGTGCAGATTCGTTTACATTTTACTTTCATTACTTGGCAGTATGACTAACAACGTAAAGTACCTTCAATTTCTCACATTGCTAATAATAAAAAAATTCAGTGGTTTTGAAAAAGTCACCAACCACAATTGCAGTCTCAACATCAAGTAGGGTATTGCATCAGCCGCATTTATTAAGAATTTTTCACAATATCAAAAACTTCAACTCTAATTTAAATCCTTGCACATGTGCTCTAGAGGACAGAAACCCCATCCCAGATCTGTAAATATGTACGAGCAAAAATTTAGGAAGAGCTGGGATAACAGTGAGTAGCAAACGGAGGATGGCAGGAAGGAGACATGCAACTATGTTGCAGTTATTTAGGTCACAAAAAGTCTGAAGATGATAAAGTAGCGCAGTGTAATAAAAATGTCAAAGTTTTAAGTTGGCGGTTACAATTGCAATTTTATCTCAATCCTTAATATTTTTAGAAAATTACAGAAAAATGTGGCTGATGTAGCAGAAATTGCGGGTACAAATACCCAAAACCTAAATGTAACGACCACAATTGTGATTTTGGATTAAAAACCTTGATCGTGATAATGCAACAGACTAAAATCAAGATAAATCATAACTAGTGATTAGGTGTAACGGTTTAACATTTGTCTGAAATACACTAGATGCGGTTCCCACATTATATTAATGAGATATAGAGCGTCCTTATTCAAAAAGATGAAAAATGCTTTATTAACAATACGATTACCTGACACATCCTCCCTTCCGCGCAATCTTTGGAGCACCTTTTTAGCCTCGAGCATCTTCCCTTTGCTGACCAGCCACCGAGGAGACTCGGGCAAGAAAAAAATGGTCAATGCAAAATAGAAGAGCGAAGGAATAGAAAGAACCCCAAGCATGAGTCTCCAGCTAGGTGCGGGACTCAATGACATGCCAAAAACCATACAATACGACAAAAACATGCCTCCAGAACCACTGAACTGAGGAAGCGTATTCAACGACCCCCTTATTTCAGACGGTGCCGTTTCTGATATATAGACCGGAACAAGAGTAACAGCAAGGCCAATCCCAAATCCATCGAGTAGCCTCGCTAAGCACAACACATAAACATTTGGGGACCACAGCATCACCAAACCACCCAAGAAATAAAGCACAGATGAGATAATCAACATGGGTCGCCGACCAAGCCAATCCGATATAGGACCAGAGCATGTAGTGATTACCGTCGCCCCAATCAGGGACATGGCCACCACAAGCCCTTCCATAGTTGTTTGCAAGGCAAGGTCTTTCTTAATGTAAACAATCGCCCCTGCAGAACAAGAATCAGTAATCTACCAATCAATTTTGATCCTAGACCTCAAAAATGGAACGATAATAATCACCTGAACAAATTAATTGCTAAATTTTGAACAAAAAGAGCAGAAACCGTATCAGATTCAAAGAATATAATATAGAATCAAATTAATCTCATGGAGTAAGGTTAGATGCAGTTTTTTATGTGATTTTGCAGATGTTGTTCAATCATAGTTAGAGATTTTTACTTTGGAAATTGGCATAACAAAGGTTTGTATAAAAGTCAATATAGATTATCGAACTAAAACTCTAATTCTGACTAGAGAACAAGACTGAAATTTAGCAAGGATTTCAGTCTTGGATTTTATGAAACTGTATCGAAATTTGGTTTGTTTAATGATTTTATTGGATTTCATGTGAGCAAGGATGACAGTGAAAAAGTTTGAGATTGAAACAGAAGGTGTTTTTGACAACAGGATCCAAAATAATTGATAATTAGTAGTTAGAGAAAAGAAGGAGTAGGAATTGGAATCATACCGGCGATGGTAGCATTATCCCATCCCTGGAGAAAATTACCGATGGAAGCGGCAATAGCGACGAGGACGGCACCTTTCATTTCTGCGATATGGTGAGGCTGCGTGCAAGGAACCTGTTAAATAAGAAGCAGGAATCACGCACCGAAAAGAAAAAGAAAAGAAAAGAAAAGAAAAAAAAAAAAAAAAAAAACGGCTTTCTCTCTTTATTCAACCAACCAACAAAAAGGAAGGGTAAGAGAGTGAGTACTGGTAGTTAGTTGGGATTGAGGTTGACGGAGTATCTATAATTGAGTTCGGTCGGTGAAAATGAGAAGCAATTAAAGTATCCGAAATTTCAGATCGCTATTGCCTTTGCTTACTCACTAACCAGTCATCACTCACTCACTCACTCACTCACTCAAGGGTTTGTTTTCGCTGCAGAAGGAGAAAGAGAAGGAGAAAGAGAAAGAGAAAGAGAAAGAGAGAGAGAATCACGTAATCTTTCTATTTATTTGAGTAACAAAAATAATTATAATCATAATCAAGGACTCACTTCTCTTGTTATAGAATATGTGTATTTTATAACAAAATATTTTCTCTTATTTAAAAAATGATGATAGTAAAAGAGGAAGAGGAGGTAACAGTTTGCAAAAAAGAGTGAATCTAATGATAGAATATGAAGTGGATGGTTGGAGTTGGGCGGGGGTGAATGATGGATGGAATCTGTTGTGTTGTGTTGTGTGTAAGCGGACAAAAAGGGGTCCAGCGAGTGCCAGATCACTCCCAATTATGAAAAACGCTGATGCTCTTCTCATGTTCATGTTCATGTTCATGCTCATGCTCATGCTCATGCTCATGCTCATGCTCATGCTCTTGCTCTTACAACACAACACAACACAACCCAATTCTCTTTAGAAGTGGAGATGGGTAAAATTTAAATAATTGTCCGTTTCTCAACTCAACTGATCTGCCAAACTTGATCCAATTAAATAATTTTACTTGAGGCGGTGCCAATTATTTTTCCTTTTTAGACAGCTCCAACCATCCATAATACCCTTTATTCTACGCTATTTGTCTCCCCCATTGCAATCGCATAATCCAACTGACAAATTTAACCTTTCTATTACTTTTTGCTCTTTCTTCTACTTTTTTTTTTTTTTTTTTTTGCCCAATTTCCTCTTAAGTTTTGTACTTTTTTTCTTTCCAACTTATTCTAATTTCTAACAATCATAATTTGGCGAATTTGGATTGTAGCAATTCATATGCCTTTGCCGTTTCCTCTTTTAGTGCGACGGTTACTTTTCTTATGCTTTATTTTATGACACGGTGACATTTTGTTCCACAACGCTGTGTACAAAAACAACTATACAATTATAAGAAAATTATTTCTTTTCGTGATTCTCTTTTTTTCTTTTTAATCAGTTTTCGTGATTCCCTTTAAGAAGAGATTCCTAGTTATTTTGTATAATTTAATGCATATCTCAGTTATACGAGTTATTATTACTTTTTAGGATTTAATATTTTTAATCTATGCAAATATGATCAATTTTGATTTAAATCTTTCAATTTTTTTGTTTTTTCCTTAATAAATTAAACAAATAAGAATAAAATACATATAAATATGTTATGTCACATATAATCTCAAAATAATTGCTGATATAACGTGTTTAAATGCATGCCATGTCTCACTAATAAAAATAAAAACTATTTTAAAAAATGAACTTATGAAGATTAAAAATAAAAAATATTAAATTACTGCAACAAAAAATTTCTATATACTGGATACTAAAATATATTTAACACTATTTTTATATCGGTATTTCTTTTGTTATACTTGTGATAATATTCCTAGTAAAACAGAGATTTCTCTCCCCCCCTAATTTTATGAGCATCTGAGAGTTTCTCTTTATGAAAATAAAAAATGAATCAAAACCTACATTTGAGCACAAGTGCACAACTAATATTATTTAGAGGTAATGTAACTATTACATGATCCTTTTTAAAAATGAGATTTCTATTTAAAAAGTTGAATGAGGTATTTAGAAAATTAGTACCTAATATCTCTTTGACCGCACACTTATAATTATTATCTCTTTGACCACATGTTTGTAATTGTTATCTATTTGACCTCAAAGTTTAGAAAATCAGTATGATATAATGTCTATGAATATAATTATTGTTCTTCCTTTTTTATTAAAAAACAATTATTAATCTTTATAATAAGGTGTGTGAATATAATGATTATTTTTTAAAATATATTATACTCATTATTTCTATTTATTCTCTTTTATATGTCTATTTTAAGTAAAGATGTCAATAAGACAAGTTAAAACAAATATATGTGTGTAATTATAATTGTATGAATCTAAGATCAACCCAATTAACATCTAATATGAGACAATATCAACGTAGTGTGTTTATATTAATATTATATATAATTAAATTATAAAATTAAAGAAGTATATAATCATAATTCGGATATATTTTATAATATATATTTTAAGATAAATAATGTAAACATATATCATGTTAAATAAAATATTATTTATTAAATAAAAAATTTGTGTTATTAATACATAATTATTTAAAAAATATATAATTTTTAAAAGAATATATAACATGAGATCAGGTTTTATGATGTCCTAGAATATAATTCAAATCTGTAAAAAAAATAAATTAGATTTAATTTAATTCCTTAATCTAAACCCATAAAAAAATCCCTTTAATTTGATCAAATCAATGGAATTAGTAATATCGCGAAATACTTTTCATTGAAACTTTTCTTTTATTCAATGGGTCTAATTTTAATAATGAATCTTTTCATAATAAATACATTCATCTTTTTTATTGATGATAGTATATGAAAATTTTGAACTAACTTATATAATTGTAACATTTTTTATTAGAGATAATAGGTTATGTATATTGATTGTATAAAATAATTTTATAATGAGATCGGAA
>JAMLFT010012295.1:0-10507 GCA_026544285.1 Pachyrhizus erosus | reverse complement strand
ATTATAAAAAATATGATATTTTCTGTATTATGCAGTAAAAATTATTATTCACCCAAGTTTTATATTAACTGTGTATATTATAAATTTTCAAACAATTTTAAATGACTTTAAAATTTCAGTATTATGTAAATATTAAAACCATATAGTATGTGTATAAATATATATATATTTTAAAACAAAAGAGGCTAATGCATCACCATAACAAAAAGAATCCCAAATATGTTAGCATTCGAAACATTATCAATTATTTTCTGCATACCAAAATCAAATATATATGAAAGAGCATATTGTATATTGTATATGTCATTAGTAATATAATTAATAATAAAATACATTTATATTTGATAAAAAAATTATTTAAATTAACTATGAAATACTTATATGTGACATTTCACTCTAAAAACATAATGGTGGATATAAAATTTTTACATATAATTTAAATATTAAGTATAACAAAATTGTAAATTTAATCATTGTAAATAATATATAATTTTAAGTGATTTTCCTATTACTAATAGATGTTAAAAAGATTAAATATATAATATCATAATTAATATTACACTTAAATTTAAATGTTATTATAATTTTAATATATGAAATGTAAAACAATTCAAATATTTTACAATAATAGTCCAAACAAAAATATTTTTTTTTTATTTTTGTAACATTTTATGTTTATAAATAATAATTTGAGTAATTTAAAGTATACAAATAATTAAAATAAAACCAATTGGTTGAAATCAATTTTAGTTAAAATGTTATTTGAAACATATTAATACTTTATTTTTTTTTCATGTAATTGAGTTAAGTAGTACGTAGAACTTAAAATAATTCATATCGTGCATAGAATAAAATAACTTATTATATATAGATGTTATTTGATATTATAATACATAAAATTATTGATATTTATTTAAAAAGTATTATTCGTGACATATATATTTTTATCATTATATAATGCAAATTTTTTGAACCAGTTCCATAAACATCTTAAAATTATATTAACTAAAATAACTTTTTAACTTAACATAATATCATACCATTTTAAATTAAAAATGGCTCTTTTAGTCATATTTTAAAATTGAAAAAGATGGGGAGAGAAGAATGAATGGTTGCCTAATATCACACATACACCACAATTATTGAGTAAAATATATTAAAAAGCTTCCTTCTCTCTTATGCTCCACGAGGATGAGTGTCACTTATAATGTCTTTATATATAATATCTCAATCATATTAAAGTATTTTTATTTTTATTTCTTTCATCTTAAAATAAGTGTTGTTTTAATTTTTTTATATATTATAAAAGTTAATAAATATATAAGAGAAAAGAAAACTTTATAAAATTAGTTTTATTATCATTAATATATTTATAATTTTTGTTTTACATCATTAATTATTTTAATTAAAGATATAAATTGAAAAAATAATTAATATATTAAAAAGTTAAAAGTAACATTTATTTTAAAGTAATTTTTGTATGATGACACTTATTATGAAATAATTTTTTAATTTTTGTTTTTTTAAATAAAAAATTGAGGCACACACATATAATGAGCATGAAAAGCTTATTATAACCTTATTATTATATTATACCCATTTTTTATAATATGTATCAATCGAAATTATTGACTGCAATATGAAAAGATTCCTCCTCTCTTATGCTCCACGTGGATGTGTGTCACTTATAATGTCTTTATAAATAATGTTTCAATCATGTTAAAGTAGTGTTTATTTTAATATATTTTAACTTTTTTAAAAATTAAAATAAAAAATTGAGGCAAATTAAATAGTTTTTTTTTTAAAAAAAGGTTAATTTTTATAAAATAGAAAAGTAAACAATGTTTTGAAAAAGTATAATGAAGAAACTTTTCTTAAAAAAAAAAAAAAAAACTGTCTCCCGGCTCTCATTCTCTCTCTCTTCCTACTCTCTCCTTTTTCCCTCTCTCTACTGACCTATTTAGATCAACCTCAAATCCTTTATAGAGAAAGTGAACTGAAGTTAGAAAGTATTTTTAGATTCGTAGAGTTTTAGCACTAAAAACTAAGTAGAAATTCAAACAAATAGAAAAACTGAGTTGAGTATCGGTCACAAGATCAGAAACCTTATTATTTTAACTGGATATATGTTGTAAGTGAACTTGCTCCAATTTGGCTCAAGATTTTTATATTCCTATTCCATATATATACATCCTAGGCAGAAAATCTTCTAAGAGGGTCAAAGTTCAGTGATAGATGAAACTTTGAAGATGGAAGAAGTAATCATCTTGTAGGGAATGTGAAAGGAGCGTGTACTTTGCTCCAAGAAGAAAAAGGGATCCACTAAAAAGGGAAAGTTATACCATGTAATACTTGCTAAGTTAGATTCGGAGATGAAGGTAGAATATCTTGAATCGGGAAAGCATAGAAGACAAAGGGTGAAGAAAGGAAGAAGACAAGTGACTAAGAAACAATAGACATGGAAAAGCATGTAGTTACTGTGCCAAATTTACGACTTTTAGGAATATATGGCACTTTGAGTATATTTGATGGGTTTGTGTTTATTTAGGACGCATATTCCACAAAAGCAAAAGGCAAGTCACCTTGACACATGAAAAGGTCAAACACTGCGACGAAGATGTATAGCAACCTTGAAAAAATTCTATTCGTTGATAACCTTATACAAGATAGAAAGTAGGGCTGTGAGTTGTATCTGGAAACTCAAGCAATAGAGATTCACATAATTTGATTATTTTATTAGAATTCACAATGCTGGAAACTCAAGCAATATAAAAAGATTCTTAATTACAAAAGATATCGAGGGATAAAACGAGAAGAAAAACTTTTAATTTGATGTTTAGCAGTTAAAAGCTCCAGTCGGCATTTTATTTTTGTACAATAAAAATATTTATAGCCAACAACATCAAAGAGAATATTAGCTCACTATCGTGGAAGAAATTCACTTATAGACATTTCATTGTTGGATAATACTGTGGAATTTCTAGATTGAGTGGAACTTGATTCTTGTAGAATTGCTTTTGGATTCATTTGCAAGAAAAATGCAGGTTCTTCTGGAGCTGGCAAATCTATCAAATGATTGCTAAGATATGAAACCACTGTTGTCATTGTTGGTCTTGCATTTGAATATCGTTGAACACATAATAAACCAATTTGAATACATCTAGTTACCTCAATTTCATGAATACCAACTTGAATACTTGGGTCCAATATGCTTAACGGTATTTGTTCCTTCCATTTTCTCCAAACCTGCAACAATTTGTTAAAATGAAATATCAAATTTATAATTTAATTTTTTGTATTTGTATTAATCTAAGTGTACATTGGATAACTGGCATATAGTCATTAATAGAAGGAGATAAAAAAAAAAGTTGTATATATTATTATACTCACATAACTTAGGAGGTTATCATCGATACGTTGTGATTCATGTGAATTTACATTCTTTATCCCAGTAATGATTTCTAAAATCATAACTCCAAAACTAAAAACATCTGATTTTTCAGAAAATTGTCCAAACATTGCATATTCTGGAGACATATAACCTCTACAAAATAAAATTAGAAAACAAATCAATTTAGCTAAAATATACATTATGAAGAATTGGAAAAGGAATGATAAACAACATTTAAAACTTACAATGTTCCAACAATTTTATTTGTATTTCCTTTGTCTTGATTTATTTCAACAATTCTAGCTAAACCAAAATCTGAGATTTTTGGATTCATATTTTCATCCAATAAAACATTATTAGGTTTGAGATCACGATGTATAACTTTGAGTCGAGAATGTTTATGTAAATATAAGATTCCTTGAGCAATTCCTTGTATGATATTGTAACGTTCAAACCAACTTAACAACTTTTGCCGTTCGGAGTCTACAAAATTGCATAAGTGAGAAATGTTAGTATGAAGCATGTACTAATAAAAAAATTGAATTAAATCAAGTTCATATTAAAGAATATATACTTAATAAATGAGCATTAGACATTGAGTAATAAAAAGTTTAATGAGAAAAGTGTCAAACCAAATAAAAAATGATCTAGGCTCTTGTTTGACATGTATTCGTAAATAAGTATACTCTCCTGCTCTTCAAGGCAAAAACCAATGAATGTTACTAGATTTCTATGTTGAAGTTTGGCTATTAACAAAACTTCATTCTTGAACTCATTTACACCTTGGTTAGAACTTCTTGAAAGTCTCTTTATTGCTAGTTGTCGTCCATCTGGAAAAATTCCCTGAAATTAAACTGTTACTCATGTGAAAACAAGAATATAAAAATAACTTTTATCACATTTTCACACCTTGTAAACTTCTCCAAATCCACCTTTGCCAATACAATTCTCATGTGAAAAGTTGTTAGTTGCTGCTTGAATTGCCACCAAATCAAATTGCAATGGCTCTAAAATTGCACTTTCATGACCAACTAGAATAAATATGGCTAAGTTGTTAAACCAAGTTTTCAAAGTTTTGAAAGATAAAAAAACATAAGTTTAAATATTCTTTTTACAATACATACAATTTTCTTTGAGAATAGTCTTGATACTCTTTCTTGCTACTCCTCTTAGTAAATAGTAGCCAACAGAAAGGAACAATAATGAAACTAATGTGGGCACTATAATCAAGATAATTAACCATGACTTGTTTTGTCTTTTATCTGCAAAAAAAAAAAAAACAATTAGCATATCTTATTACATTGAATAATAACAAAAAAATAAGTGATGGTATATCATAATATAATGAAAATATGTTATGTGACTTCATCCAATGATCTTGGACTTATGGTCCATGTTACTTTGTGGGTAATGGGAAAAGGAAATTTAGGACAAGCTTATATATTTAGATGTTGAAAATTCAATATATTTTTTAGTTAGGATAAATTGTTGTGTTGTATAAGATTACCACATGTACATAATTTTAACCAATTTTCACATGACATATAATTGGGTTTTTAATTTACGAGAAAAGGATAATAAAATTGGTTAAGTGTCATATGAAAATTGACCAAACCATAAACAATTGATGGACTTAGATAATATAATAACTTATTCTTAGGAATAAAAAATTAATATTAAGGTGTATTTATTTTAAAGTTAAGTAAAATTGTAATAAAACATTTTTAAATTATTGAATAATATTGAAATGTGTTTTCAAATTAGTATTATTGTTACATAAAGGAAAACAACACAAAACAACAAGAAACTATAAACATAAATACTACACCTCCATCACATAAGCTAATAACATATGCCTTATCTTAAAAAGAGCATCATCCAATATCGACTTATGCATCTCACTTTGCTAGAAAAGTGTACACAATTATTGTCTTCCCTCAATGTGTGCCAAACTTAATAATCCTAATCACTTACCAAATAGCTCTTGATCATTGATATATTATTACTATAGAGATGGTGGATTTGGATATCCTTCTCAATCAATAGAATAACTTAGGTAGACTTTGAATAAAATACCACCTTTATTATTTTTGCCTCCCAATAGAGTAAGCAAGTGAATATTTAGATGAGGAAATGATGAGGGTGTGATTTTAGAGGATGGTGGCATTTGAAGGGTAAAGAGGTGGTATTTAAGGATGATGGGGGTTTGATTTTGGAGGATGATGGTATTTGAGCAACAATTATGATATCAAGGATGTGTTTGGCACACATGAAGAAAGGAAGGACATGCGATCGATAGAGAAGTTGTAAGTTGTTGCAAAGGTCCAACCATGGTGTGGATCTAGCTTATGTGAAAGAGGCATGAAAAGAATCTATGGTTTGTAAAAAGTGAAGGTCTTCAATCTCTTTCTATATCTTTTGTTTCACTAAGTTAACATAGTGTCTAATTAGTTAGAGATGACATAAAGGTGATTCTCCATTGGAAGTGGAGTAAGCACCATGAAAGCAAAAATGTTAGTAATGAAAATAAGTTCATAGTAATCCTAATATAGGGTAAAAGAAAATAGAAATATTGACTACAATTAATATTCAATTTTTCATTGATTTATTAATTTCTTAAAAAATAAATACATTTATATAATCTTAAATAATTTCAATCAATAAATAATAACTACTAATATGTCAACATTTATTATTTTTAAAAAATAAAATAAAAAACTATAATTTATAATATACATGTTTAAGTCATCCAATAAAATCTTTCAACCATTTAGGTTTTAGAATATATTTGGGCATCTCTAGGCCCATCTTATGAGTCATGGTCAACCATGCAATGTAAGATCCACTACATTAAGGCAAATTCAGTTCTTTAGGGATAGAGAGGTGTGAAGTGTAATGTTTGCCAAAGTTATCAAGCTCTCAAGCATGTGAACACATTGTGTATAATGGATATTTATTTTGCATTGTAACACTTGGAAAAAATGTTGGTGTATTGTGACCTTACAGGATAATTCAAGTTGGGATAATAGTTTGACATAATTTCCAATTAAAAAATTGAATGCTAGAAGGGAGGTAGTTGTTCCATATCTTGCTGATTCTTTGAGAGTAAACTTTAGTGATGTTGTAAGAGCCACAAGTATATACTTATCACTGTGTACTTCCCATATATGCATTTTTCCCATACCTAGGTGCCAAGGATATTGGTCACAAAGAACAACTTAAATTTGGTGATTATCTCATAGATTTGCTACATAAGGAAGGCTAGTGGCTAATGTAACATCCCAAATTTTAATATAACAATGATGTGGGTGTTGATGATTTACTCCTACACCCCCTATCTTTTCAGACTCAACATGACAGATGAATTACAACCACTGTTTCATTTGACAATCCTACCCTTGAAAAGAATATGGACCTACGACAAAGTTTAAGGTGATGACACCTTTGTAAGATATGCTCGATTCTCTTTCAGACCCACCAGCATTGTAGTTCCTTGGCAATTCCATCATGTAGACCTATCAGTAGTTTTGTCCTAGACACTGCCACCTAGATTCCTCAATATGCCAACTACATAGAGACAACCTTAAACCCCTCAACCACCACAATCCTCGATGATGTCAGTACAGGCTGGTAATCTAAACCGAAGAAAGGATTCAACAAATGAGGAAGACCCCTCTAAAGCATCTAACTAGACTGAGACAAGCTCTAGAAAATAGTTAATATAATGTTTTGTTCAAATGTTGAGAATATTGTATCAATATAACAATGAGTTCTATGACTTCTTTCATTTTGTATAAGTAAAGTAGTGAGAACTTTGAACGAAAGTAATGTGATAAGTTAAGTTATTATCAAATTGTAATTTTCTAGACGAATTAAGTTTTAAATATTATCTGCCCTGAAACTCTTTAAAACATTTTCTTATTAAGTAAATAAAAAAGGGCATTACAACTAAAGTGTTAAACTTTAAACCATTATTGTTTGTAGAGATCAACTGGTGTGTATATATGTCACAACATGTACATATGTTAGCTAAAGTATCACGTCCACAAAGATTGCCTTAAATAGTATAGTTTATACCAAAAGCTAACAAGGCTATTTCCAAACCATTTACCAAAAGTTTAAGAGTTTTTATCACAACAATCCTAGCATAAAAGCCTTTAAGAAGCAAGCCACAAAAATATTTCTCTTTTGGATATATTTAACCTTACCACCAATACCTATAGCTTAATGTCCTCCATGAGAATCTCCTAAACGAAATTTCTCAATAGGATTACATTTTAGCATCTCGTTTTACATTCAACCAAGTCCCTATGTTTCCTTTGTTGTGCAATTGGAATCCATCATACCATGTGTATTTGGTTATCACTTGTGCCCTTCTAAATAAAACTCTTTACAATTTTGTCTAAGTATTTACAAACATATTAGGGAAACTAATTAAGTTACATAGTACGTAAAAGGGTGAAGCACCAGAATGCATTTGCCAATGTGACCTTTCTTTTATGAAAAAAAATTTAAACCCTATGTATTTTCCCATATTAATTATGAAGGTAATATTCATAAGATTATTAATTTTCTCTAACTAATGGTGGGTCACACTAAGAAAAGCATTGACTATAGATTGTTTCAAGCATATTTTCATACTTGACAATAAGCAAAAAATAAAGTCATTTATCACACATCACATGACACAAGCCTAAGATGAGTTTTCTTTTCAAAATAATATAACACCATCCATGTAGAATGTGTGAAATGGATAGTCTATTATTAGCCATTTAGGTAGGTAACTAACACTTGTCCTTAACCTCTTTGGAGGTCATTTCCTTTAACCTCTTCATGCAATGTTCAAACCAATAAAGGAATACAGGATTTTCCTACCTTAAACATCTTAATAAAGCAAAAATTTGAGTCTTACTTCCATTCTAAAGAAAAGAAATGAGGTTAGAATAAATGTCATGCATAATGAGAGATAAAGTAACTTCTAAAAACTTGAATATCATTAGGTTTTGTTAGAAGAAGTCATAGTTAATTTTTTTATGCTTATTCTAGACCAAGCTTGAAAATAACATATTTTCTCTTCATTTTCTCCTTGATCATGTGATGAATAATTTCTTAGAGGAAAATGCATTATTAGTGCTAGTTCTTCCTAAAATGAAATTTCCTTAAAGAAGGCTTAGTGGCTTATGAAACAAAGGTCACACTCTATTCATTAACACTTTGGATATTATAAAACATTGTGTAATTATATGCCTAAAGTCCTTAAATATGGTTTGATGATCACTCATAATAAGGACTAGTAAGGTTTCATCAACCTATAGGTCAAAGGTACCTTTTTTTAGAGGCTTTGTTAGCAAACTAACAAATGTTATCTCCAACATATTCCAAAACATGTTGAAAACATCTAGCCCTAATGCATTATATAGTTTCATGGCTTTGTGCACTTCCACATTTGTCACAAGTGAGGGATAGTCATCTAACCTATTTCCATCTATATTGATAATATTCACTCTTGCTCATGAGAATATCATTCCCCATTTTTCTAATGCATAAAGGATGACACTAAAATCACTAAGTAGTAACCACAAATGTTATTCCCACATGCTCAAAAACTAATTCCATAAGATGCTTCTCATTTAGTGGATTGGGTTATGCCAAAGAAATGCTACATATGTGTTCTTATGGATATTGAAATAGTGATACCTTATGGCATGGATTCCACCATTTGAGCTAAGAAAGGGCATTTAATGAAATTTAGCACACATAGCCTTTAGAGTGACCATGTTCTTCCTTCACTACCACATATTAGTAGCCTACCTTGTCCCAAAACAATGGACTATTAAAATAAAAGGTGAGTTTCAAATAAAAACACTAAGCAAGGTTTAAACTTTTGAGGTATTCGATGTACATAATGGGGACTCTATTTGCTTATGAAATCGTTAACATTCCATGCCAAAATGAATTATTCTTTTAATGTGATTATTTGACAACATATAGAAAGGAAAAGGTATATCAAACTTGTGTAACTTATGTAATTTCTTCCACAATTTTCCCATTTCATTTGTAGTAGGCATGCCTTGTGTAGGTATGCTTGAGGTACCCTCTTTCATATGAATAGTCTAAATATTTCTAACTAGGTTTGAAGTTATCTAATAATTAAAACCTATTATGGTCAAAGACCTCTATGTTCAAGGTTGAAATGATACCATGTGCATACTTATTCCTTACTTGAGACAAAAGGGTATAACATTAATAAACCCTAGAGTGAAGTAGTATCTTTAAGTGCATCACCTTAATGCTATTTGAGGGGTATAAGGTTTTGGAGATGTTTTTTAGGATATTTTGCACTTGCATGTTTGTAATGACAATCATGGAAGTCATTTTATGATCCATGTCATTATGTTTTTTTCATTTCCATAATTTTTCATTTTCTACATTAACCTTTATGACATCAACCTCCATTTTTTAATTACTTTTCAAAGTTCCTAACAACATCAACAAATTTGTTCCCCTTTTCCCTTTTATTAACCATTAATCAATCTCCGTACAAATCTTCAGTGTTAAGATTTTTACTAAATAGTTATGTAAGGTTAAGGTATGCATAGTGTTTATTCCATATAACATGTACAACTTCCTTTGTAACTACCTCTAGATTTTCCAATGTCAACTTGGTTTCACTATTTTGCATGAAGCAAGATCTAGTGATATGCCTACAAAATTCACATATTTTTTCTTAGTAAAAAAAGTTATTCATACATTATATTAAACCATTCATTATGAAACCAAAATTTATCTACTATAGGTTCTTTCAACTCAATCTTAATTCATGCCCTAACAAATTTGCCTCTAGATGCATCCATGGTTGTAATGTCAACCTTCACAAGCCTACTCACAATAATTACTATAGATAAAAGAACATTCTCATTATTGTGTCATAGCCTTAGTGTTTTGTATCCAAATTAATTATCATGTTGCCCTTTACCTTTGAGGCTATGTGTAACATCCCACCTTTTTTACAGTATATATATATATATATATATATATATATATATATATATATATATATATATATATATATATATATATTTAAACATTTTTTTAAAATATTTTTTATATATTATT
>JAMLFT010012294.1:0-10508 GCA_026544285.1 Pachyrhizus erosus | reverse complement strand
AAGTAAAAAATAAAAAATATAAAGATAAAAATTTAAAATTAAAATTGGTTTTGCTTTAAAAAATTCAAAACAAAAATGAAAAATCACCACAAATTAGACCTAAAATTAACAAATCTTTTTTTTTTAATTTTGATAAGGAATATAAAAATATTTTGAAATTGAGATACAAAATATATTTCAACTCTATTTTAGACAAACATGATTTGTTTTAAAAATTATATTGAAATTCAAAAATCAAAAACTCTAACCGTTTTGATCATATTTTTAGTTTTCAGTTTTAAAAAATCATAAATCCTATAAAATCTTTAAAAAGTTAACAATAACAACAATTTTTTTACAAATCATATATTTTTTTAGTTTTTGTTAAGTAAAAACTACATGGGCAATATTCATGAAAATAAAATTAAAAACAATAATAATGACAATAATAATAATAATATAAAAAATAATTTTGATATAATAATAATATAATAATGGATGGTCATATATTCTATATGCATAATGATTTTGATGTTGTAGATGATAACTTAAATGCAAGACTTGTCTAATTTCATATTGAATGAGATGTGTCATGGGGAGCTTATTAGTGGGTAGAGTGACAAAATGGGTTGGTCAAACAAGTCAACCCAAACTCATCTAACAAAATGTAAAATTATGACTTTAAATATTGAGCTTGAATTGAATGCGAGTCTTTGTAGGCATTAGATCATAGTTTAATTCGAGTTTAATTTACAAAAACCCAAAAAAAAAAATTATATTTAAAGATCTAATTTATTAAGTCAACCTACAACTTGCGTAAGATCAATTAGTTCATTTTATTACCTTTTAAAAAAATGACGGAAAACATTGAAATAGACAAATTATCTATATATATTTAAAAACTAAAATCAAAAAGCTCTTTTTTTTTTCAAAAGAATTAAAATAGTTTTAAAAACTTTAAAAAATCATCCAATCCCTTATATGAATAGATTTAGTTTTCAAATTTAAGTTTAGAAAAATAAAATCAAATTCCTGATCACTATAAATAGACATAAGAATTTTGTTGTATTTTATTTTTTATTTTATCCTATCTCATAACTACTTTCAATATATGGAATAACTATTTTTGTGTAGGTCAATCCTCCCCATCGCGATTTATCATTATTGCTTTATCCAATATAATATGACTTGCTAGCCTTAGAAGTTCAGCAATATTCAGCGGTTAGATAAATCCAAAAAAGTCAAATAGTTAACATTAACATGATGGTTATCACTCATTTGGCTATGAGATACACCAACTAGAGATTGGGATTTTGTCATTCGTGATCCTTAGGAAGTGCCAGATGCTAGCGATTCATATTTTAATGTTTGAGAACATCCACCAATCATAACAAATAAAAATTAAAAATAAAATGTAAATAGATCATAGCTATTCAAGTGTTCTATGGCTCTATTTGAATATTCTCTGCATGTAAATAGATCATATATATAACTACTTTGAAAAATCATGCACATTTATCTTTTAAACTTAATCATTTCATTATATTATAATGATTAATATCACTGTTTTCATTTCTCACAAGCATACTTTAAAATAAAATAATAATTACTCTTTTAAATTCTCCCAAAACTAACAAAAAAGGACTATATCTTCAATATGAATTAATCCACAAACAATGTCAATCTTTAACATTCATAAGTTAAAATCTAATCGTCAAAATTAACTTTCCTCACTTGTATGCATAAACAAAAATCCCTCATTCATCCGTCGTTATGTTATAAAATTAACAACTATATTTTTTTCATAATCTTAATATTCTAAATCACGTTTTATGTTGATACATTCGTAAGTTTAAAATTTAGATTAATTTAAAATGTAATCTTATGAATCAGTATCTCTATATTGTATTAATATAATTTTATGTTAACAAATTTATAAATAAAAATGTTTAGGTTGTATAAGATTTCCTTAACTACCCCGCTTCAAATCAAGAGAAACAAAATATCAATTTAACTCTTTGCTTCTATTCTGTCCCCACCAAAATCATTGAACCATCCACGACACATGACAAGCATAGCCTCCTCATTTATATACACTCATCAGTGAATGACTCTGTACACACTTCGTCAACGCCAGAAGGGCTTTCAAAATGTAAAATCTATTACACCTATCGTAAAAAACAGATGTATTGAGATATATTATAGCTATGCTCTAGTGGACTGTACATCATTCATCCCTTTACCCAAAGAAAAAAAAAATTGAAAAAATTGTACAGCTGATCTACATGCAATGCAATTAACTATTAATCTTCAGGGCGTTGAATCTCACCCATCATGATCCGGTTACTGGAGACCTTGAAACCAAGAAGAGAAGGGTCTATCTGTTTTCCTTTCTTACCTTTCTTTTTCCCACTTCGTCCTGCTTGTGTTGCATCAGATGACTCGATCCCGACTCCACTGGCTGCATGTGAGTCCACCACCTCAGGAAGAACGGGCTTTTTGAGCATGTCTATAAACGATGTCTCTGACACAGCACCTTCACTGAAGGAAGAAGATCTAAACCGAACCTCCTTTTTCCCAGAAGCCTGAGCATCTGTCATGCTACTAACTGACGAATTTATAGACGTTTCTCGTCTCCCTAATATACAATCTTATATTTCAGAGACTGCTGAAATGTTAAAAGGGAAATGTTAAAAGGTAAAGAGGGCTGTTAAAAATTGGCATACCTTCACTAGATGTGAGATTTATTAAATTATTTTGATTGACATGAGGTACGGATGGCTGGTCTGACTGGACATCAGGTGAGGATAAAACCCGAGATACATGGGGACGCTTATGGAAAGCATTATCAAACCCTTTTGTTGAAGGAGGTATCCTGTTAATAAACGACAACCAAACCACAAGTTTAATAATCATTTTTCAGAATAACGATCCTCTTTCCAAAATGTAATCATTCAATTATATTAATTCATCCATTTATGCATATACAGTATATAGACTTCTATATGAACCGTAAATATATTAATATTAAAACTTTCATCCTTTTGACAATAATTACTCATTATGTAGACAACTAATAAGATTGAATGCTCTATATATGGCCATCTTTCCTGTAAGTGATGCTTCTGCTATTATCTATAAATGTAGCCCCAACCCATTTGTGCCATTTTGGAAGATTAATTAAATCAATTTTAGATAAATTTATGTCAATGAAATTGCATTCAGAAAATGTACAATGATTATCTGCAAACTGCATCAGCCATGGAGAAAAATGAAAATTTTGTAGGTGATGCGAAAGGTTCACAGAAAAGATTATGGCTTTCCAAAATACAACCTTATGCAAAGCCTATCGCTAGTTGTGTAATGCAATTCTTAACTAACAGCCAGCAGAGAGATCAACAGATTCAAAGAAATTTCTAGAGCCGAGATAACCAAAATCAATTTTATTCCTAAAAAGGAAAAGTATGCAAAAAATATTACCTGTCACCAGAAACCTCATCTACCCGTGAATTATTCAAACCCATCTCACGTCCAAATGAGCCACCACCATCACCACCTGCAGAATGTCATTCATTATTTTCAAACATCATAAACAAGCACAGCTTCAATGAAGGATAACAGTTGTGTGGTATACTACCAGCACTGCTCAATGAGCTATGTCTACTATGGGCAATTGCGGGCAGTTCCATGGAATTCATGATGCTTTCCACTTGCTCTGACATTTCTGGCATCCCAGGAACTAAATTGTTCATTGTGCTCATATATTCACGTCTCTGTCCCTTATTTGCTTCAAGCTCTAGTAACTCTTTTTCCATAGATGATTTACCAATCTGAAAAGGAATTCTGTAATTGGGATGTAGAGTGTCCTTGTTAGCAGATAGCAGTGATTGTTCTTCAAGTAATGAACCAGATCTAGACCGAAGAGGTATTCTTTCAGTATTCCCTAGATTGTTGTATTGGTCAGTGATGTGCATGCTGGTTAAATGATCATGGATTAAGGCACTTGAATTAGCACTTTTAGTCCTTTCTAAAAAAGGGTCATTCAGATGGACTTGCTGATCAGGCGGAAGCTCAAAAGGATGCATTATTGAACTAGCCTCAGGCACATGCCAAGATTTGTCACTTCTTGATGAAAGAGGATGCCATTTATCAACAGTTGATGGTTGTGTGGATTGAACACCCAGTTTTTGATGGAGGAGGTCCATAAAACCTCGTGCTGAACTCTCTTCATGAGCACCAGCAGATGCAGGTAGGTTTAGATCAGCTGATGTAACAGTATCTCCTAACTCTCTTCTCTGCCTCACAGCTTCAAGATGTTGCTGTAGTTGCACCCGGGGATCAATCCAGCTATTTTCGACATGCCCATTGTTCCCATGGAGCGAGCTCTTGAAAGTATCAGGATGGTGACCAAAAAGATCATCAGATGATTGTAGATGATGAGAGGATAAAGAACCCACTTGATCACCTGGATGTAAATAGCGACGGCGGTCATGCAATTCCCTTCCTTGGGAAATAGGTGCAGACCTCTCAAACATCATAGGATTATCATAGAACCCTCTCTGGTTCTGCTCAGGGAGATTCCTCCCCAAATAATTTAATTGCTCCTCTTGTGTCACAAGCCTCTGCTGCTGTTTGTGGATATCTGAAACACTAAACCCTGTTGAATGACCCAGTTGATGGGTTGCAGGATTTCTAACCAACTGTCCAGTTTCATTCATTGGCCATGACCTACCAAAATGCCTTTCTCCATCCAACCCTAACTGTTGTCTAAGAGCCAAAGATAACTGCTGTGCCTGCATCTGATCTTGTTGAAAATGAAGCTGTTGTTCAGAAGGTAATATATTTCCATGCCTTGCTTGCAACAAGAGGTCTGACAAATCAGCTTGCCTTCCTTGGGCAGCATTGAGACCCATATTTGCTTGGATAATCTGTTCCATTGATGGATCAAGGTGTCTTAAAGAATGTGAATTCTGCTGCATGTCATGCACATATCTCCTCAATTGTACCTGATCTAACAGGTTATCCCGGGAAATATCATGTTTTGACTGCCCAAAATTGGGATCAGGGATCTGCTGATGCATAAACTGCTCAAGAAGCAACTGCTGAACTTGAGACTGTTGCTGGGGCTGAAGTTTCATTTGTTGGTGAAGTAGTTGTTGATGATGCATATCTTGCTGTTGTTGAAGCTCAAGCTGGCGTTGTTGAATCTGTAGTTCCAAAATACGCTCAAAATCTGATCCAGAATTCTGCATCATCTGCTGGATGTTGGAGCTCTTGCTCTGAGAAAGAGCAAAACCAGGAAATCTCTCTAAATCTGACCCATTAAGATGAGCAGGGAAATGATTGGATATATTACTCTGCTGCTGAAGCCTTTCTTTCTGAAGCTTCTGCAACATGAGATGCTCTGCCACATCAAAATTATTAAATTTTGGTCCCATATGGGACAAGAATTGATCTTCCAATGACCCTACATGAGGATTAGCATTAAAATGCCTATTTATCCCATATTCATCAGCCCATGTCTCCCTGAAAGAATGCTGATTAACCATGCCACCAACAGAGCTTTGATCGGCAAAAGGAGCATCTCTATCAATTAGTGGATCAAGAAAATGACCCTGGTCACCCAATCTCAAAGAACTATTGGATGATTGTGCACGCCTTAAATGAGAACCATCTCTGAGTTCAGACATCAATAACCCAAAGGGGTGCAACTTATCAGCCTCATTATTATGAGTATCATTCACTGCAACTTCATTTGCAACAGGTTTTCCAGTAGGATGGGAATACGAAGCATTGACATCCATGGGCCTCATCAAAGGTTTTTCATTTATGCTTCCAGCCAATTTCGACAAAGTGATATCTACATAAATAAATATATAAATATAAGTACAAATAGATGCATACATAACAAACAATGCCATACAAATAGCTAAGCAAAATAATAGTAGATGAACATGACAATGGCAGAACAAGAAAGCAGATAACTTACCCTCATCATGTGCACCAATATTACTGAAGCACTGATCATCAGAGAACTTGACCTCAGAGTGATAACTTTGATTGGGTATTTGGGAAGGAATACCAACACTCGAGGTAGTATCAGGTCGGGAAGAAGACCAAGGTTGATCATCACTAACAGAAGATCCATCGTAGTCAAAATTATGTACATCTACTTTTAGGTTCCTTCCAATGGCATCAGATGGCTCTGATTGAATAACCCTGTTACTACCAGAACCTAATCCTGACTTGGCTTTCAAATGAGGCATAACTTCACCAAGTTCATGAAATGGTGATCCATCAGGAGCATCTGACAGGCGAACAGGTAAGTCCATACCAAAAAATCCTTGTTCAAACCACAAAATGATGTCAATCCCAAGAAAGGGTCCTTGAATTTCCCCTTGAGGGTCCAGATAGCACAAACTCAACTCCTCAAGAGCAATAACACTTTCAGGTGGATATGTCTTCTCATTAATTTTCAAGTCCTGTTGATTAATGCTTGGAGTTTGCTGCAGAGATGAAAAATCAAAGAGAGAGCGAGAATCATCAGGTAGATTACTACTGATTTCAGAAGCACCAATTGAGTCAACACCATTCCGATTAGCATGTTCCTGAAAGCCAGAAGCTTGTCGCTGATGGTAATCAAAAGTTGCTGATTCAGCAACTTTATTTCCAGGAATGTTTCCCTCCCCAATGCTGTTAACAGAACTCTCATCTCTCCCATGCACACCAATAGTTGGCATATGCTTCTGCTTGCCTTCTTGAAAAGTTGCAACTTCTGAAAATGATGATTATTAGTATATATAATCAATATATGTAAAGAAATCGAAAAATCTTTTCTTTCAACAGGTTACCACAAAAGAATAAAAAATAATATTGATTTCTCACCCTCAGCTATATTTCTCAATAACCCACCAGCAGTAGATACTGAACCAATTAAAATTTGATCAGAATCATCTGAGACATCATTTCCTGATATAACCTTTGCACCACTGCCAATGGAAGGTTGTTTTCCTTCACTTGTAATACCAGGACCTGAAATAAGCCAAAAGAGATAACAATAAGAAAAAAAAAGAAGTCAATTATTTTACAGGAACTAAAAAATCCATGCATACAAGTCACCTGAAATATCATCATTTGACCCTCCATCCCTTCCTTTAAAGGAGTAGCCTGAGACTTCACTGCTAGTAATTTTTCCTTTCCATATTTCTTTAAGGACAGCCTGAAAGAATGATACAAAATAAAATCAATATTAAAGCTGACAAGCAAATGACCCTTCAAGAATAAAAAGATTGAAAATCGCATCAATAAGGCATTATAGAAGTGTTTCTTCATCTTTTATATTCTGCATACCTCTTCCTCAGCAGCAGGAGCAACAAATGCTAACGGTTCAACAGAACCATGTTGAGTTATTGGCGATGTATGCTCCATTTCAGAAGGCAAGCTATCAAAACTTGGATCAACCTTTTGCTTGCGATATATGTCAAGGAGCTTTCCCCTTGGATAGTAATATGAATCAGCACCAAGACTAGACTTTCCCAATATGGTTTTATTCCTATCCACAAGTGCAGATCCAGCACTAGAGCCTATTGGAGGCCTTCCGATTTGTAGGTTTCCATTAATATTTGCCCTTCCTCTTCCTGGTGAAAACCTCACATTGGAGCCTTCTGTACGTCCTTTCTCCAGCCCAAATCCAGGTGCAGCACGGTATGTGGCCACACCAGCAGCTTGAGCTTCCAATCGATGTCGTGGCCTCCATTTATCACGAGAATCAGTGTCACGTTCAGACCCCATGCGATTGCCAACCCCAGAAGATTGTTTCTCAGAGTGACCATCTTCCTTCTCAACATCATTTCTTTTCTCAATTCGAGAATCTTTCTCTTTATCTTCAGGACCCCATCTTGATGACCACTTATTCTCCCTTCTAGAGTCATGACCAGAACCACGGGTCTCATGCCAGCGATCAGAGGGCAAGGATCTATTCTCTGTGGTTGAAGTATTCTCCAAACGACGATCTTCTTTTCTGCGATCCCTTCTCCCAAGCAAGCTTGTTTCTCTCTCCTCTTCACGCCAGCGGCGGCTGATGTCAACATCAGGAGCTGTCCTCCTCCAGTCTTTCTTGTCCTGAGACCCTTCCAAACGCCAGCTGTCTTTCAGTATGGGATCAGTTGAGTTCACCTGAGGCAAAAAGCCAAGTAGATGCGCATCATCCTATCATTTTCCTAAGATCAGGCAAAATCTATGGATACTAAAGACAAAAAAATTTAACATTATCAAACTCTTACAGTTCGAATAACCACTCAAATTCAACCTTAAGAACAAAAGATACAGCTACACAAGCATTCAACTTTTACAAAGCAACATGATTAATCAACCAAGTAGATATACATAGGTATAAGAAACGATGCAACTCCCAGTTACATCATTGAACTAGAAAAATTTAACTCTTTACAAATATAAAATGCACAATTAACTCCTATCATACTAATTGGGCAGCTAAATCAACATTAATAGTTTAAAGTAGAGAGACAGCTGGGTCAAGAAAAACATTTTTTGATTTTGAAAGAACCTTCAAAAATAATGGAATCAACTAAAACTCAGAGGGTGTAACAAGCAGATGTTTTGACACTGCTTTTAAGTTTAATAACAACAGTACCTGGCAAATTGCAAACAAAAATCACTAATTCTAAAATTGAAAAAATAAAATTAGAAAGGAGTCAGTGATAGAAAGATTCCCCTCTCATTGTTTCCAACAAGATCAGTGCCAGGCTACCAGCATTGTAAAATCAAACAAAATTGCATGCACTATAGTGCCATGTTAAACTCTCCAGATTCCAAAATGATAAATTATCAGTCACCAAATTGATAAAGAATAGCAACAGAGCCATATCACACCAATAGATATCACGAAGAGGGGAGGGGGCTCTGATAATGCAGGTAAAAATCAAAACATCAAATATTACATACCCCCACTGGGTTGGCAGTAGTCCTTGCATCAACTGGTTTGGAATAAAGCCACTGAGGAGATAATGGTATGCTGTTGTCAGAAGACAATTGATCTGAAAGTAAAACGAGTTCACAACCAACCGTTACCACTTATGCATTAATGAGAGAAACAAAACTAAATTTTAACTTAACTTGAACAAGGATAAACAAGATACCTTTCGAATCATCAAGTAGCGCCGTAACCCCTTTCTCCCCGCCATGTCCTCCAGATGCTTCATCTAACACAAACCAAAATGCAAATAATTGGTTTATAGTTATAAAAGAATGCCTAAAATACTATATGATAAAACGGATAAGTTTTTCCAAGATAAAAATAAAATGCAGTAAAACAAAAGGCAGTTATATTGCCTCATCATAAGATACAAAGAGTAGCTTCTGAAAAATACATCGTAAAATCTATATCATAAGAGTGCTCAATGATGGGATCTGCAGTATCCACCACCACTTACAATTACATATCATTAAAGCCCTTTTTGAAAAAAGTCAACAGGTAAATCAAATCACCAAGCCACACACGCTGAAGAAAACAACCCCGCCGACAACAAATCAAATCAGCTTTCAGATTAACAACAGCAAACTGAACTCCACCCAATCCATCCAAACACGGCCTTAGAAAACCCCACTTCTCAGCAAACAACAGCTCGTACATCACAAAACCATACTCACTAAATCAAAAGAATACTAACACAGATCAATCCACAATCCAAAGTCAACTCAACCCAAAATTAAAAAGAAAAAACACTAATAAAAACACAGAAGAAAAAAAAACAAAAGCAAAAGCAAAAAACAAAAACAAACAAAAAAATCCAGAGCCACACAAGCATGAACAGGCTCGTCTGTCGGAGGCGCAATTGACACGCCGAACGAATCGCGGATTGAGATTCGACGGATCCAGACAGCGAGATCGAGCAATGATTGTGAAACAATGAAAACGTGCGTTTCGAGAAAGTCGGAAAAAAAAAGCCCTAATTGAAAGCTGAAGGAATTTCGAATGAATCAAATCAAATCACCTCTGAGGGAATCGGAGGGCTTGGCGGAGAAGAGATCGTCAGGGAGATTGACCTTGCCGTCGCCCATGGCCGTCGAGTTCGGGATTGTCGAAATTTGGAAAACGGAGAGATCCGAAAACGGAACGGAAGAAGGAGAAAATGCGAAAAGAGGCACGAATGCGAGACCGATAGAGGGTTCAGCGTTTAAGTGCGCGTTGAAGATTGAGAGAGAAAGAGAGAGAGAGAGAGAGAGGGTAGGGTTTGCGAATTGGAGGGTATAAGATAGATAGAGAGAAGGAGAGAGCAGTGAGAAGGAGAGAGAGAGAAAGAGAATGAATGGGGTAAGGGTTTGAGGGCTCAGGGTGTGGTGTGGTGTGGTGTGGTAACATCAGGAGCAACCACGACACTGCCATATATTATTGCTTTTTTTTTTTTTATCGCAGATTTAGAAAAAATGGTAAGGAGTTTTTACTCCATGAATAATATATATATATATATATATATATGAATAAAAAATATATATGAATAAAAAAACAT
>JAMLFT010012293.1:0-10509 GCA_026544285.1 Pachyrhizus erosus | reverse complement strand
AAACAAAAGATTAAACAATATAAAATGACATTTGTGGTCTTTTATATATATATATATATATTGTATAAAAGGAGATATAAACTACACATTTATATTAATCATTGGTGCTAAATTTAATTATCTACTTATTCATTATAAAATAAAAACTAGTATCACATATAGCAAAGAAAAACAAACACGTATATATACATATATTATATTATATTACTTTTACTAACCTCTATTTCATTTTTATTTATTTCAATTTGCAATTTATAGTAATTACCAAGTTATCAACGTCAAAGTGCAGCATTTATAAATCAATTAAGCTTTGAAACTTACAGATCCAATTGAATTAAACTTGCACTAATATTTTTATAAACAACCAATGGTAATCCAAAGATGTAAATAAATCAATTAAGCCTTGAAACTTATGGATCGAATTGAATTAAAGTTACACGATTATTTCTATAAACAACCAATGATAATCCAAAGGCAAAAATATATTTGAATAAAAGCAAACCTGGCCACATGTAATTAAGACTTAACAATAAAAAAATAAAAAAATAAAAAAAACTTCACACATGCGGCTCCCACCAAATCAACCTAATTTAATTCATTCTATTTTATTAAACCAGATTGCATGAACATGCAGCAGATAAAACGCAACTCAAAGACACTCAATATTATGTACTTAAATAAGTCAACCAAAAACGAAAACCTAAACACTAAATTAGCCTTACAGCACAAGCATACACACAGTTGTCGTGCTCAAATTCTCTCGTTTGAATGGCTTCGCTGCCCAATACACACTCACAAAACATATTGGCTGCTTTAGCAAACCCAAAATCGTACTACTGCATAAAATGATGGCTCAATATAGTAAAGGCAGGTGTCTGTACAGCCAATCCTGGTAATAAATCTTCATCCATCGAATTTCAACGATCAGTATTGATAGATATAAGAAAAACAAAAATCAGTAACTGCAAATTGAAGCTGAAATTCTGGAATGACCAGTAGTTCACGGAAGGTTTTACTGTTGCGATACAATGATGTGGCCTGGTGCAATGGTAGGTAAATGTAATTTGAAGGGTCAAAGAAAATTCCTAAGGTCCCTTCGTGGGTATGAAAAAAAAAACCAAACCCTAGAGAAAGGATGTAGTAGGTCCTTCTCTGTGTGTGTCGCCCCACTCTCCTCCTATCCAAACCAAGGGCTATATGCCTCGTGAGAATGGTATGCTTAGGTCAAAATTAATGGGGTGTGCTTCTTTTAAATAAACAAGGTTTATATATTTTTTTGTGCAGGTATGCAATAAAAAGTTATAAAAACATACTAAAAAATCTTTGAAATTTTCATATTAAAAGAACTTTTATTTTTTATTTATTATTTTACATTATTTCTATATAAATCCATGCTTCATCTTTTAGTATTTTATTTAATTATCTGGACTAAATTAAGTGTTGACACAACACATACCCTCATTCCTTTTTAATTTAACTACTCTTGATATATATCTTAACGAACTTTTGAACTACTTTTTGAGTACCAAGTTTTTGTCTAAACTTGAGAATAAGCTCAAAAAGTTGTTGAGCATTTTAGGTTAAAAATTTAAAAGGTTCACAATTTGGCTTTTTTTTTTTTTTTTTATGATTTAAACATTCGTTTTGAGTCTAGTACTTTCACTCTAACTTTAAAGTCAAATATAAATTCTAAAACATTCTAATTTACTTAACTTTCCCTTTCACAAAGAGTAGTGGATTTCTCTCAATTTTCCTAGGATATAAGGAATATAAAAAATAAATATTTCTAGTTGAAGTTATATCCAAAATATTGAAACAATGTAAATTGCAAAAAAATATCCAAATGTTTCCAAGCCCAACTTAAAACAATAATTTAAATTAGTATTATATTTGCAGAAGAATACAAAGAAAATTTTCTTTTCAATAAGCTCTGCGACTACCCTTCAAGACTGAGTTGAAGGATACTTGTAAAAGGCACTTTGACACTCAAGTCAATCGATAATTACATATTAAAAAACATATGATTATAAGATTTATAGTAAAAATGAATTGTAACCTTTACCCTTAATACTTATTCCTACTTATAAATGTTCTTAATGAGCCTTATATTATGGGTTTAATCTTGTGGATTAGGTGTTAATTCTAGATTGATTAATTATTTGATATTTATTAATAATTAATGAATAAATAATTGTATTATTGATTTATTAATTATTAATTACTGATAACAAAGGTATGATAGTAGGCTGAGATGGTGTCGATCTATTAGGACATACTCCTTTTTAGCATGCCAACATGTCTTCAATCTTTTATTTATTTATATGAAGATTGACGTGTCTCTCTCGACATATCCTACCAGTATGCATGCCCTCATTTCTTAATTCACTTTTCAAGTGAAGAAGAGGATTAACACTTTAGTATTCTTTTGACATATTTTGAACTTTGTGACCATTAGATGTTCCTTCGATCCCATAGATCTTTGATCCGAAATTTTGATCGTTGTTAGATCTCAAATATTGATGAATATTGATTTGAGGATTGGTAGAGATTAAGTCTAGTTATCTCTACTTATAATTGAACTTCAATTGCCTTCATCTTATTCACACCATTTGATCTTGTTAAGCTCCAAGTGCCAAGTGTTGAGATTTGCTTATCGTAAATCGTTAAGTGACTTGTCGAAATATTTCCAAGTATGTGTTAGGTATTTATTTAATTTGTCATAGGTTAGGAAGTTTCCTATTCTAGTTCTATGGAGTCCAAAAAGTCCAATCGATCAGGTTTGTTGCCACCTGATATACATGTGATTGATGATTTAGATTGCTTATTTTCGTCTTCTAATAACACTTAATCTTCTTACAATAGTTCATTTATTTTTTAGAGTGGTTACAAGTTGCCAATGATGATAATGCCTCTGAAGAAGATGTGGTTGATAACATCATTGTTGAGAGGAGAACAAGTTTGTCAAATGCATCGTCTCATGTTGAATCAAATATTCAGATTGAGGAGTTCATGTGGCTGAAGAAAGAGGTGTGTGGTTATTATTCAAAGTTCCAGTGAGATGATCTAATGCAGGTTTTAATTAAGATTGTGCAAGTTAGTAATAATCAATAAGGGAGGATTTTTGTTGTTCAATGTTGTGACAAAAAAGACCAAGTGTTTATGGAAGTGGGCAAGCCAAGGATGACTTTTTTTTTTATGTATGAAGCTTTGTTTCAAAACTTGCATGTGAGGTTGTCCTTTGACAAATTCACTAAGGGGGTACTTTGCATTCTCAATGTTGCTCATACTCAGTTACACCCCAATAATTGGACTCTTCCTTAGTGTTTTTGGTTTACATTGATGTCTTCTTTATTCATTTAACATTGGGTCTCTTTCTTCATCACTTTAGTACTTGACTTGGGAAGAGTGTTAGATGGCTTTCTTTGGTTAGCAAGCTAGATAATCCGCTATTGGCACCTTATACAACTTCTTACAAAGGTTTTAAGATAGGGTTCTTCAAGGTTTATGTTGTCAACAATGGTCACATCTATTATATAAAGCCAATGGAAGTACTTAGTTTCCTCTTTATTTGACGAGAAATCCAAGAACGTACGATGAGTACCCTAAAAATATGATGGCTGAAAGGAAACTAAGGAGCTTGAGTGTTCTGGACTCACTCCCCACTTGCATCCCTTTTAAAAACATTGTTCCTTTATTTATTTCTCCTTATCCTTTCATAAAGTTAAAGGGTTATTTTTTATTTTTTTTACTTAAAAAATTTATCTTGCTATTTTTATAATGTTTGCTTAGTTTTCAAGAGTGATGACATTTGTGGAGGATCCATTCAACTATATGAATGTCCGAGGTGTGTAGAGGGCGACATTCTTGAAGGATAAAGAGACTGGTAATGTTGACATTAGGTCCTATGCTCTAGAACAACCCTCCAAATGCTAATGATAAAAAGAGAAAACATAGTCATCACAATAAAGATAAAATAAAAAAGAAAGTATAAATCTAAGAAGAAATGTCTGACAAGGTACTCAGCTAAAGTAAAGCACAATTGAGTTTCCTTTTGGTATCAATGTTCCTTTCGAAAGCAAATCTCATCCTCTTCTCGTTTGGTTGATAATCCTTTCTCTGGCCCTTCATTTAATCCTTTATTCATGATGGATCACTCGACTTTTTCTTTAGCAACTAAGGAGATGATTTTAAAAGCATGCCCTAGTCTGCTATGACTAGCTTTGTCGAGTTATAATCTCGAGCATGAGCTATTGCCTAGTTTTGGTTGTTAGAGTCTTCTAGCAGGACTTCTCAAGCTGAAGATATTGAGAATCTAAAAAGAGAGATCTTGGATTCAACTAGGACACTACAAAGCACAATTTCAAAAAATAAGAAGTTGAATGTCGAGATACGTAAAATAAAGAAAAAGGAAAGGGCCTTAGAGGTTGAGAAAAATTCCTTGGATTGTTAATTGAAAAGGTTAAGGACTCAACTACCCTTCTAAATAAAAAAATTGAAAATTTGATTAAGTGCCTTGTTGAGTTGGAAAAGTCTTAAAATGTCAAGAAAGCTACCAAAAAGGTTGTTGAAGTTTTGGTTGAGAGGGCTAAGGTGAATGTGGTTAAACAACAAACCAAAAGGTTCGAGAAAGCCATTCACGAAGCCCAACTTTTTAACCTTGAGGATACTTCACGTTTCAACATCAACAAAGATATTTATGAAGGTCAATTGGTGGACCTTGTCTAGATGCTTTGTGAGAATGATCTTGTTGTAATTGCCAAGGTCGAGGTGGAGGCTTCAAAAGTTCCTTCTACTCCAATTGCCATTTGAGGGGATATTTTGGTTCAAGTAGAAAGTGAGGACGATGATGACTTAAATACCTCTCCTCAACAAGAATGAAAATGTATTTTTGGGACTAATAATGTCTATCCTTATTCTCTTTTGATGTAATTCAGCCTTTTGGCCTAACAGTTAATGAAATTTTCTAGACTTTTGCTTATGATTTTTTTTTTCAAGATTTGACTTTTAATTATAGTAAAGTGAGAATAATGCATAATAATTCGATAGATGTGTTTGCTTAATAGTATATTAGACTTATCTTTGGCCAAAGTAAGCATATTGACAAGGTAACCTTTAATAAAACTTGATAATTACAACATTAGCTGAGATGGGTATTTCGATAAGGAAACTTGCTTAAATTTAATAAGTGTGTCATTAAATGAGATGAGTATTTTGATAGTATAATCTTGACTAAGATAATATTTAATTGAATTCTTACAAGAGCATACTTGGTCAAGATAGGTGCATCTTTGGGCAAGATATGTACCTTAGTAGGAAAACCTTTTTTATTAATCAAGACAGGTGAATCCTTAACTAAGATGTATACCTTGATAGGGAAATCTTTTTATTAATTAAGATAGATGCATCCTTAGTCGAGCTGTATACCTTGACATAAAAACCTTTTTTTATTAATAAAGATATGTGCATTCTTGGTAGAGATGTATACCTCAGTAGATAAACCTTTTTTATTAGTTGACATAGGTGCATCCTTAGACGAGATATATATCTTGGCAGGGAAACTATTTTTATTAATCTAGGTAGATGCATCCTTGGTTGAAATGTATACCTCAGTAGGGAAGCCATTTTATTTTATTAATCGAGATAAATACATCCTTTATTGAGATGTATACCTTGATAGAGAAACCTTTTATTAATCAAGGTAGATGCATCCTTGACAAAGATGTATACCTCAATAGAGAAACCTTTTTATTAATCAAGATAGGTACATCCTTTATTGAGATGTATACCTCAGTAGAAAAACTTTTAATTAATTGATATAGATGCATCATTGGTTAAGATATATAGCTTAATAGGGAAACCTTTTTTATTAATCGAGATAGGTGTATCCTCTGTCAAGAGGTATATCTCAATAAGAAATTTTTTTTATTAATCTAGGTAGATGCATCCTTGGTTGAGATATATACCTTGGCAAGAAAGCCTTTTTATTAATTGAGATAGGTGCATCCTTGACCAGAGATATATACCTTGGTAGGAAAACCTTTTGTTAATCGAGGTAAGTATATCTTTGATCAAGATGTATACCTTGGTAGGAAAACCTTTTTATTAATTGAGATATATACATCCTTGACTGAGATGCATACCTCGATAGGAAAATCTTTTATTAATCAAAATAAGTGCATCATTGGTTGAGATGTGTACCTCAACAAAGAAACCTTTTATTGATATGAAAATTGAATACGAAGAGTTGTTATATCATCAAATGTATCTGAATTTCTTGCTTTATTGATGCATTTAGTGTGCCTAGTTAAGACCTCTCTAACTAAAAAGCCTTTCACATTCTTATAGGGGAAAAATTGAAGTAGGAAAAAGAGAATATCATCATTTTACAAAGTTGTTATCCCTCAACTAAAATAAAACTTCAAATATGTTGCATTCTAAACTTGTATGTTTCATTTACCAAAGCTTGATTTTTTCAAAATGGGTCGTCCTAATTTGTCACAAACTTCCCTTCCCTGAATTCCTTTCAGGTTTCTCCTTGAACATACCATGCAATGCCTCTTAATTGAAACGTTTTTGGTTTCACTAGAATTTTGTAGTGCCTAGATGTCCTTTACACGATTGCTACTTCTTTTATTCTTGTTTCTTCTCTGAATTTCTTCAAGGCAATTTAGTTCAATTATTATGGACTTTTCATTTCTTTCTACATCAAACTAACTTCTTCTTAAATATGGTTTTCCTATTTCCATCAATATCATTGCATCCACTTCATATGTTTGATGATGGTTTTGTGTTGGTTCAACTTCTTAGTGCGAACTATCTTGGCAAACAGGTTTGCTTTAGAATTTTGGCAAGTAGGTTTGCTTTAGAATTTTGTTCTCTCAGTATATGAAATATTTCTACATGTTCAAAACTTTTGATCAAGTTCTTGACTTTATAAAAATACTTTAAATTATGAGTTTGCTTGGCTTGGAATGTCCCAACAAGTTATTTGGCCATTAGTTGAGAATCACTTATGCATTTAACTTTTTAAGCTCACATTTCTAATGCTAAGGTTAATATGACAATGAGAGCTTCATACTCTACTTGATTGTTGGATGTCTTGAAGTTAAATTTAAGAGATTCTTCAAGGACCAAGCCTATTGGTCCTTCTAGTATAATTCTTGCTCCATTTCCAACTTTGTTGGGGGACCCATTTATGTGTAATGTCCAACATTCATCATTGTTTTCTTGGTTTGAATGTAACTCTTTTAAAAAAATTAGCTAAGTATTATGCTCTAATTGTCGATTACAATTCATACTTAAGTCGTTGACTGTGCTACTAGAGCATAATAAACTTTTATTATAAAGTTATGCTTTCTAATCTCGCTAAATATCTCACATAAGTCGACCGTATGTGATTTAGGTTTTGTGAATTTGATGACCATATCGTTAGAGCATTAAAATTTTTATCCATGAGTCTTTGATATGTTGCTCCTGCATTCTTCAAATTGAAAGACATTACTTTATAATAAAAGTTTGTTGACTCAGTAATAAAAGTTGTTTTTCTTTCATCAAGTGGAAATATCCAAATCTTGTATCTTGAGTATGCATCTAGAAAACTTAAGAGTTGATGTCCTGTTGTACCATCAATTAACTAGTCAATATTTGACAAACGGTAAATATCTTTCGAACACACTTTTATTAAGATTCTTGTAGTTTACACACATACGCCATTTACCATTTCTTTTATTTCACTATTACAACATTAGATAGTCGTGTGGTATATTACACTTCTCATATGAAATCAACATCTAACAATTTATTAGTTTCTTCGATGACAGTCTTCCTTCTTTTGACTCCCAACTTCCTTTTCTTTTGTGCAACAAGTCTAGCTTTTACACATATGGATAATTTATGACAATGAAAGATTGGATTGATTCTAAGCATGTTTGTTGTTGACCATGCAAACAAACTCACATTATCTTGTAGAACTTCGATAATTTTTCCTTGAACTTCCTCCCCAAATTAACTCTTATATAAGTATATTGTTCTTTATTTTTGTTGAGCTACCATCTACATGTATCTTCATTGGGTTGTACCCTTTGATTGTCTTCCATTCTCGGGTCTAGTTCAACAAAAGTAATTATGTTAACCATTATCTAGTCTTCCTTCTCTACTAATGGACTAATCTTCAAGCTTGCAACATAACACTCTCTTGATATCTTTTGATTAGCATGAACTATGACGATGTTTCCTTCTAACAATGGAAACTTCATGGCTAAGTATGGAGTTGACACTATGGCCTTAAGTGCATTAAGCGCGTATGAGAAAGTAATCATTGATATCCTTGTTGATTTTTTCCCTTCGACTATATTCACTAATTGTACAAGTCTTAAATGCCTTTTCCGTGATGAAGAGGATGCTCCTTGTTACTACCATAATCTTGGGCTTAAAAGAGAATATCTTTTGAGTCCCGTGGTGGGTGCCAAAAGTATTTGCAAAAGGATACAAAAGTAATTTTTTCCTTAATAAGTTCTGTGATTACCCTTCAAGATCTAGCGGGGGTACTTACAAAAGGTACTATAATGCTTAAGTCAATTGATAATCACATATCAAAAAAGATTATTGTAAGATTTATAGTAAAAATGAATTGTCACTTGTTCCCTTAATAATTAGTCTTAATTATAGATATTTTTAATGAGTTTTATGTTATGAGCCTAATCTTGTGGATTATGTGTTAATTTTGGATTGATTAATTATTTGATATTTATTAATAATTAATAAATAAATAATTTTTTTATTAATTATTGATAACAAAGTATGATAGTAGGTCGAGATGATATTGACCTACTAATTTAATAATGAGATCAAGATTATACTAATCTATTAGGACATACTCCTTTTTAATATTAAGATATGTCTTTAATCCTTTATTTATTTATACAAAAATTAATATATTTCTCTCGATATATCTTATCGATATATAAGTACTAGCATCAATCAATTATTCTTGACACACTATTAATTCATTTTATATAGATATACTTGTTGTTAATAAATTTATAAAAATATTATTTTGATGGATAACTCTTTTTTAAAATCATTAATATTTCAATTCTTTACTTTATTTCCGTTTATTTGAATAATCAATTTCAATTTAGGAGGAAAAAATTGTTAATAGACATAAAAAAATTTAACTAAATTTTATAGTTAAAATAAATAAACAAATTATATTATAGAATATAGAAATTATTTTATAGAATATTGGACAAATCATATATATAGCAAAAAATAATAATGAAATAAACAATCAAAATTCAAATTCATTTGAATTTATTGAAATTGTTTTTTCTTTCTTAATTGTCCAGACTATATCTAATAGAAAGTTAAAAACTAATTTCTTACATAAAGTACATGTTATTTTGAATATCCCAAATTTAATGAAATAAGTACATATTATTTTGTATATATTAACTATTTATTTATTATCGCTTAAAAACAATAAAAGCTGTATCACATTCTTTCTTCAGAAATATAGTTTAATTTTTGTAAGAAAAACACCGCATTAATAAAAACAGTCCTAATACGTAACATTTTTTGTTCGTTAGAAAACATTTTTTTAGTTATTGCTAAACTCCTAGATTAAAGTAAAACTTTGTTATGTAATATTCAAAACCAAAAACAGTAAAATGTTAAAAAACATGAACAAACAATTTCATCCTTAAACTATTATTCTATTTCCTAAATGGTCTCTAAAGTAGAAAAATTAATTGAATAGTTTCAGAAGTATTAGAAATTATGTAAGTAGTCCTTCAAACATTAAAAACACTTCAAAACGATCCTCAAACTTTATTAAAATACTAAAGTGATGATTAAGAAATTACTTATTTTAAGGAAATTCAGAAATTACTTAACTAGTTATATTACTTTAACAACTTCTTAAGAGAGGTAATTGTTTAAGGATGAAATTGATGGTTAATTAATTCAATGCGGAAAGGAGAAGGAGAACCAAGTGATTGAACACAAGGGCAAACCGTGTGAATGGTGACATCATAGTGCTTGGAATGGAACCATGGTTTGCAATACAAGTTTAAAGAGTCATTAAGTCCTTGAGCTTGAAATAGATAAAGTACTTTTTGGCAAAACAAAAAGTCATTCCATTGAATAATAATAATAAAAAACTTCTTAAAAGTTTATTTATTATTAATATTTTTTTTAAAAATAAAATTATTAATTATTAATGCGTAATGTTTAAAGTGAAGACATTTCCTTAAAAATACGTTTCCCAATTTATCATTTTTCTCTCTTAATTAGCTATTGTTTTACTTATATCTTTAGTTGACTTTTTAGCACTATATCAATCTTAATAAAAATACATGTTTTCTATTATTAAACATTTTAAGTGATAAGCTCCAAAAGCCTGTTATAATTTCTACTGTCATTTTAAAATTTTAAAATTGCAATTAAGATAATCGGAGTGACTTTTACTCAATCTCCTCCACTTATTAGCGTTCTACATTTGCCCCTTTT
>JAMLFT010012292.1:0-10509 GCA_026544285.1 Pachyrhizus erosus | reverse complement strand
TAAACATAATAAAATATATTTTAAAATATCAAACGTAGAATTTATAAATTATTATTATATAATTAATAGAAATATAACTCTTCAAATATATATTATTAAAAGTATATTTACACAACTTGATAATTATATTGATAAATCTTTCCTGAAATAGTTACTAAAAACTAGCTTTAATTAAATATATTTTACAAATAAATTTAAATTATTTATAAATATATAAGAAATAAAAATATAAACATAAGTAATATCATAAATATCTATGGGTTAGATCGATTTTCAAAATCATGTTCAAAACTATTCAATTAAAATAAAAATATTTTAATACACTTTTCTTTGTTCTAATCTGAGACATCCTTTGACACTAGCTAGTGTCGCCATAGTACCATACTCAATATGCAGCCAACGTATCAAACGCTATATCTGCACAACATTACTGTAGTACAAGTACTGTAACATCCCTAACGTAATCACCCCCCTCGTAACATTTTTTTCCAAGTTTCGACCTTTTATTGTTGTAAATAAGTGTATAAAAACCAAAGTTCACTAGTCTTATATCAAAGTCAGGTTTGAATATATAAAACTTTTATTTTAAAATTCTAGCAAATATTCTATTAGGAATGGTGCATCAGAAATACTATCAATATATTTTCGAACACATTTCTTTTAATAAATTCTGTTATTGAATGAAATTGTGAGTTTTATTTTTTATTTAATAAATTCTACACATTATTTTATAATTTTTAATAAATTTTTATACATAATTAATTTTGATTGATATGTTGCTTGCTTGCACTCTTTATACATAATAAATTTTTTATACATAAACTAGAAAATATGTTGCTTGCACTCTTTATGTGTATTTATTGGATACGTATCTTAAATAAAGTAATTTAAATCAACCAATCAATAAAGATAAAAAATATTTTATTAAATTGTTAATAAATTAATAAAATAATATATTTTTATTATGTAAAATAAAATTATATTATTTTTTTGTTAAATTATCACACTGGATCTCTACACATAAGAATACCAATATGTACTTTGGCATTCAAGATTTCAAGCGCTATGATGGCTGACTCATTATCAGTTAATGTTGATTCTTCACCTAAGTCTGAATTCTCCACTAAACAATCACACAAAACCACCCATGAATCTCAACACTCCCCATCTAACATCCAAAAAGTAGCTAGCAATAATGTATACATGAAAATAATCAAGATGCACCATAAATAATTTTCATTATAACAATCTTCTTCAAGATCAATTTCTTGTGTCTAATGTCTATAGTCTAACTTCACCTTTGCTTGTGTAGGTTATTGCTGAGGTCGTTGGTAGATACATTCTTATATTTGCAGGGTGTGGAGCTGCTCTTGTAAACGAGAAGTTGCCACTTACAATAGTAGGCATAGCAATTGTTTCGGGTCTGGCTCTCACGATGGCTACATATTCTGTTGGCCATGTCTCTGGTGGCCATTTCAATCCTGCAGTTACAATTGCTTTGGCTGCTGTCAGTAAAGTAGCTACACTGGCCCCTCTCACCCTCAAAGTGTTGTATCATGACAAGGTGGATATTGGAGTCACAGCGACTAAATACTTGAGCTCAACTTCTGATTTAGAAGCAATAGTGTGGGAATTCATAATTACATCCATACTGATGCTGGCCATTTGCGGTGTTGCCACTGATCACAGAGGGTTAGTTATAATTTACCATGGATTGATTATCTTTAGTAGTAGGCTAGTAGCTATCTTTATTCTTTCTATATCTCTGCTCTACAACCACTGTATACTTATCAACTTCAAAAATTAATCACTTTTCCTGTATATATTTAATAGCACACTCTTTATACACTATGTTTAACATTTTTATGGCTAAGGAATAAAACTTTCCGCTTTAGATTTTTTTCTCTATAAAGAAATTCTTACATGAACCAATACTAAGTGATTCCGATCAATATTCACTTAAACATGTAATCTTATTTCAGTCGAAAACAAAGTCAAAACAATATGTTACATGAAGATTGACCGAACTATATAATCCTAATTTCTCGGACACTTTAGAGAGAAAAGTAAACAATTATAAAATAGTAAAAATATGAAAAATAATAATTTTACATATGTAACAAATCTTTAATTTATTAAAATTTTGGGTCAGTTTTCCAATTGATTATTATAATCCCGCATCCTTCTCTCCAAAGTGCATGGTTTTACTTTGGAAGAACAAAATTCCGCTTATAAATGTGGCATTTTGTTGTATTTTATTTGATGAGGTAGGAACTAATTCGGTGCCTTTGATGATTGAATCAGAGCAAACATCTCACTGGAGTTGCGATAGGCATTTCAGTTCTGATTAACGTCATCATTGCCGGGTAAACAATTATCGTTAGTGCAATTTCCTCATGGCAAAAGTGACCATCAGAAATCTTACTCATATATAGACAATGCGCAAGTAACTGAACCTAGAACTTTTTTTTTTTTTACAGGCCTATTACTGCAGCTTCCATGAATCCAGCAAGGAGTTTAGGCCCAGCTATCGTACCTGGTGATTACAAAAAATTTGGGTTTATATCGTAAGCCCAATTCTTGGAGCAGTCTCGGCAAGTACACTTTACAAATTCCAAGAAGTAACCAAACCAGTTAAACCTGAAGCATGACATTGTAACCTATGCAACCATAAGCATTTACCTTTCTAATCCATCAAACTATACACTTCCATGAACTTGATCAAAACTCTTTTGAGGATCCGTAATCTCTAGCTAGCTTAAAAATAAACAATCTGATTACTTTAGCAGCTACCCTACAAATGCAAGTTCCCAATGTTTCTAAAATGTTTATTATGGCTAAAGCGAAAACAGTTGAGTACGTTACTAAATGGTTGCAATCATTTGCATATCTATACTTCACAATAAGAAATTTCAGGAATAAGCATTACAAAGACAGGGCAAACAAAAACAAAGAGTGTCTTGGCACTGTCTTTTAGTTTTCCATATTGAGAAGTTTTGGAGATGGATGAGTGCACTTTACAGTAGTCAAAATAAATGTACAGGATTACGGGGCAGGAAATGTAAATAACTACCTTAAATGATAAGCACAACCCTGAGTTTAAGAGAGGACCAAAGGTCCAAATTCAATAGTGGCTTTCTCCTCAACAACACAAATTTATACTATGCAGTAGGCCTACAAACTTTGTACAAGAGAGCAAAAGGCACTGTAGATGAAACTACTCCCCGCATGAACCGAAATTTTCATGCACATTGGAGGTCAGCCATTAATCATGTGTCAAGACAGGTTTTAAGGATGTAGGAAATGACCACATGTATGTCCAATGCGAGATTCGCCATCCCACGTTTCCCAAAAGAAGAGGGGAGAGTACATTTTCCATCTCCCTGATACTAATCGGCATGTTCTAGATCTGAATTACCTGTAATTGAAGTATTAATTGTAACAAGGTAACAAGAAGATGAAAATAAGATTGTAATACTAGATTAGAAACAACTGAAACGGTTAGAAAAACTTGACATGGTCAAGTGTTATGATCTCACAACCCTCATTCTTTTAAACCTCAATTTTAAAATCAAAATATATTTATTAATAAAATTTATCGAAGGGTTAGGATATCATGCAGTATGCAGTAGTAAAGTTACTGTAGAAGATCCGTTCCCAGAAACATCATCCAAAAGGACCAAAACATTAACATTCATTATGTGATTTTCCTGATAAGTTACAAATACATGAAAATATAGCAGTACACTCTTCTTACATCTAGAAAGTACGGATATCACATCATAGAACAGATCATGGCAACAGTACATTATATAAAATTAGGATAAAGAATGTTTTTGATCTCTCAAAAAGCTTCAAAATATTGGTTTTAATCTTCTATAAAATTTAATATGTTTTAGTCCTGTATTTATTAAAAGTGATATGATTTTAGTTCATCGTCGAGAATTAAAAAGACATGTGTTTTATGAAATTTTTTAGGAATAAAAAACGTCCTTTATCCTCTAAAATTAATATGGAATTACAAAAGAAATGTTAAATCAAAAGAGAGGATAGATGTTTTACAAATAAGCACGAGTGCTTGTAGATGTAAGTAACAATATTCTACAACTTATCTAATAATTTTGAAGAGGAGAACCAGGACAGTGAAAAAACCAAAAAAGCAGGCATGAGGAAAAAGTGTTTTATAGATCTTAAATAAGCCTAAGAAAATTAAGCAGAAGCAGGCTAGCCATACTATGCTTCCATAATCCTCAAATGTTTGGAGAATATGACCTAGTAAAGTTGTAATGAAATTGTGTAGCATGAAGCACAAAGAACATAGATGTTATTACTCTTTCAGTGCTTTGGGAAATCTCACCCAGTCTGAGGTAGCCGTGTCCAGTTCATCAATTGATGAGACTGAGGATGCTGCCTTTGCAAGTAAGATGAACTGGCTCCTATACCATTTTCATCATCTACAAATTGTTCTGAGAAGTTAGAAGCTGGGGGAGACCATACTGGAACTACACCTCCATCCCTTTCTCTCCTAGTACTACTTGAAGATTCTGCTGTGGAATCTTCAGCTGCATTTCTCAGCCACATAGTAGCATTATTCTGTACTCGAGTGTTTCTGTTTACATTAAGCAAAACTCCTTGATTCACTGTCTCTCTTGTATTTTGTGTGGTCACATTTATAGGCACTTCGGCTCTGCTGTCTGCGGCCGAGTTTCGAAGGTCTGAAGATGTTTCTTCCTCTTCCACTCTCAAATGGGAAGAAGTGATACTTGGGACCATCTGATCCTGGTAGCGCCGAGTACCGTGAGGCGGGTTGTTCCTAACAGGTTCAGGCCTTTCCTCCATTTGTATATCTTGAGGAAAAGCAATAGGAGTTGATTCAGATGAGTCTCCAAGCCCCTCTTGGGTTCCATTTTCCATTGCAGCTCTTGAAGCTGCTTCTTGTTGCCACATTTGTATAAGTGCTTCTTGCAGTCTTACTTTTGCTGCATCTATTCCCACAATGGGAAGAGGATAATTTGAACCAAGTTCAATTCCAGCAGCTTGGAGTACAGACTCCGGTGCATTCCATGGATGGTGTATCCATTCAGTTGGTAATCTAGCAAGTTCAGGAAGCCAGCGTCGTACATATTCTCCATTTGGGTCACATTTGTATCCCTCAAACTAGAAAATACAAAACTCAAATGAGTGCATCTATCACAAGGCATTTATCATCTTTAAGTATTCTAATAGCTGACAGTAGCATAACTCAAGTCTCAAAATGTCAATACCAAAGTTTAAAAAATCATAATCAAAATCTTAGAGTTCAATCTAATTGCCCCTAAAATTGAAGGAGGATATCAATCTAAACAAAATTAAGTTTATCAAGATATAAATCAGTAGTTATGATTGATCAACCATATTCAAGGGTATTGGAGTGATAAGAATGACCGTCTCAAATTTTGAATAGGAAAATGTTCAGATACGGCAAAATAAGCCAGAGTCTTCTCTTGTCCATGCTGACTTCCAAACGCTGAATAGTTAAAAGAGTTAGAGGCATCACTCCAGATCAGACAATTGAAACTTCTCTACTGACCGAAATGTAAGTAATAGTGGGATGGACGTTTGGCTTCATCTATATTGGTAGTATTCAGAGTTCAAACAAAAAAGTGGTTCCTATGCTATATACACAGCAATATTTGAGGCAGTTCAGAGAAGAGGGTGAAAATATTTTTAGTTTCATTTCAATATGGAAAAACTCTGGTAGACTGAAGAGTCTATGACTCTGCGTAGATTACACAAACCAGAAAAGTAAGAATAACAGGACTACGTAACCCACGACATGACTTTCCTTCCCAATAAAAACAACATATACACAGATGATCATACACAAAAATATCATCAACACAAAGCAAGCTCATGTAGTTTATACACAGAAGCAACTGCACCTGTGGATTATCTATTCGATCAAATTCGCGACCATCAGGGAGAGTACCAGATATGTACTGCCAACCAAGAGCATCACTCTCAAGATCTGCATCCAAAAGTGTATCCCAGAAATACTTCATTCCCCATCTCCAAGGAAGCTGCAGCACCTTCACAAAGAAACTCGAAACCACAACACGTATACGATCATGCAACCAACCAGTTGCCCACAACTCTCTCATTCCAGCATCCACCAAAGGGTAACCTGTCCTGCCTTGTCTCCAAGCCTTAAAGTACCCTTCATTCACCACCCAAGGGAAAAACTTAAGGTGGCCTAGAAGGGGCCTCTCGTGACTATAAGGGTGGTTGAAACTAATGTACCGTGAATACTCTCTAAGACCAATAGACTTGAGAAACAAGTTCACACTCTCTTCACCTGCCTTGTTTCCTTCATTGGCCCAAAACACTTGCTTAATGCGGACAAGGTGGAAGACTTTCTTCACACTCACCTCACCAAAGTGCAAATGTGGTGAAAGAAACGAGGTTGTGGCACTATCTGCCTTCCTGCGATTCTTTGAGTACTCGATCAGAGGACCGTTTATGAATGCTGTTAATGCTTTGTCAGCATTACTCCACCCCGGTGTCCATGCTCGAGCAAGAAGCGCATTGCTTGCCTTCTCTAATTCGTCTTCAAACACCAATGTATCACAAGGGCACCTTGATACATCACCTGAAACAAGGCAAAAATTGTTGTAACATAGTGTGAATTAAATTCATTAAAAATGACAATGCTACATAAAAAAAAGCATGTACAACTTGTGGGGTGTATAAAAGTAAAAACTATAGAAGTGTCATTACTTTGGTCCTTGAAAGTTTTGTCAACGGTTTGGTTCTTCGCTACTTTTTGACATTGATTTAGTCCATTAATAATGTAAAGTGTAATGAAAATAGTCCTTAAATTAGACCTCTGTTACATGCATTATTTTCGCTGTAGAAAGAACTATCTGAATCACATTTTGCATAACTGAGGGGCTAAAACGGTGAAATTTTTTGAAGTCTAAACTAATAAAGCTTGTATATCTACATAACCAAAAATAGGGTGAAAAACAAATTGCAGACTTATCCGATTTTGACATGAGACGTCAGCTGTAACAACTCAATAGAATATTTTTCGCATCTTTTTTCTACAATGGTTGGACAACTACATTGGAAGCCTATTAGTTGACGAGGCAAAATGACCTACGAATTTTTAATTGCATTTAAAATTTAAAATAAACTCCATGTTGTTAAATAATATGATTTTACTTTTGTACCTTTTCGCTATGTTTCATAGGAACTTTTTAAGCGGTTAAAAGCATCGTTGTTCATTTCCCAATTTGGATAATTTGTAGAAGTGCCCACTTCAAACTAGAACCATAAGAAGTAAACGACTTGTGCAGCTAGCACCCAATCAATACGAAATAATATTAATAAAAAATGTGCGGCTAAGGAAAAAATATGTAAAAAGTAGACCTGGAATAATCCTTTTAGGTGGGAGAAGAGGTGCTTGTGGGTCATAAGGCATGCTAAGGCATCTTTCCCAAAAAGCAGAAAAAGTTGTGAATGGTTGGCCATGAGCATCATTCACATCCCATGGTTCATACAATAAGTCCGAGTTGAAGGAACGTACAGTAATTCCTTGAGCCGTCAGAACCTCCTTTGCTCGATGATCCCTCACAAGTGACAATGGATCTGCATCGCATAATTACAACATTTAAACTTAGTTTTTTTTTTCTTCCCTTTTTCTCTTCAAGACTTTGATATCATCATAAAGCAGAAGAGACTAACTTTACTTTTCTTATGAAAAAGGAAATGCAACGATATAAATAGAGATGACAAAGAAAAACTCAGAGACAGCCCTGACACAACCTAAAAAGAAAGGATAGAAACCATAATCAAACAACTAAAAAATAACAGACAAAAGCTCCCAGTTCAGCAAATAATAATAGAAATTACCCGAATAGATAGAACAAGGATCCTACAATCTACAACGATGTTGTTCATTACTAAGTAATGAAATCTCCAAGGTATCATATTTGCGTACATCAAAACAATTGTACCAAACAAAACAAAGTAGTATGATATGATACACAATAATCAGATAAAAGAAAAAGGAAAGAAAAAAGTTGAACTAGCTAGCACACGAATCATATCATATATATACATAACCATAAGAAGTAAGAAAAGGAATAAATCGAAACTGACCATATAAATGGTTGAAAAAGAGTTGGGTAGCCCCAGTTGACTTAATAACCTCCAACAAAGAAGAAACACTATTAGTAGAACGCTTGGTGATTAGAGGGGTGCCAAGGCTTCTCAAAGATGAATCAAGGTGAGCCAAACTTTGTTTGAGCCACCACCTAGAGACCCTGCCAGGGTAGTATTGACCCTCTTCTTCAGGAGCCCAAATGAAAACACAAACCACAGCTCCTGCTCTCACTCCTGCAGCCAGTGCAGGATTATCCTCCACCCTCAGATCTCTCCTGAACCACACTATGCTGCATCCACCACTTGACATCTCCACAAATATTCTTCAGCAGCACCACAACCTCAAGAACTCTATTATTCACACGAGCACACACAGACAACCTCTCTGCTAACCATATACCAGATCTCTTTCCTTCCTTTCCCTTTGACCTTTGAGCCTCAAGTACAACACCAAGAAATGCTAGCTATTCCTACCTTCTCTCTCTGCCTTTTTTTATTCCTTTTGGTCTTGGTTTTCTTTACTTAGAGAGATTTTAGGCCATAGGGAGGTAAAAAGCACAAGCTGATATTTGAGTAGACAACTTTGAGGTTTGGCACTTATCTTTTAACACCCTTTTCTCCCACACTTTAGCATTTCTTTTGGGAGGCGGATTGATTTCTTTTACAGAAAATTCGTATTTTGGTCCTTTCACACAGCCAAGTTGCAACCAGAGAGAAGAGACACGGAGGACAGGGTCCAAGTAGAGAGAGAGAGAGAGAGAGAACAAGGGAAGAGGATTGGCCAACTGAGTGGGGATACAATGAATTGATAGGCAAACCGCAACCACACCTTTTTTATGTCACGTAGATTTTCGTATTTCTATTATCCTATGCAACAAAACAAATCACATCTACGTCTCTAGTTTCTTCTATTTCTATCCAAGTGACATGACGCGGAATCAGAAAATGATGGATACAGATACAGTGCCTCCCTCATGCCTCTATTAAAAAATTTCACTCCTTTCTGCTTCAGCGTACTTACGTTACATTTTCTAACTCAGAAACCCACCTGGGCATGTCTCATTATTTTCCCTATCCAGCACTGTCAAACTACCTTTTTTTTTTTTCTTTTTTTTTCTTTTTTTTTCCTGAGATCCTGGAATCTTTTTAAGATTTTAGTTGTACTTCTGAAAGGAAATGTTTTCTCGAGTTTTTATTACAAGGTTATAGTTAAAATATATAATTTAGTCTTTTTTTTATAAAATTAAGTTTAAAATATCTCTTATATTAATTATTTTTATATAAATATTTTTTTTTATTAAAATCAATTTTAATGACAATAAAAAATATTATTCATTAATATTTTAACAATTTTAAGATAACAAATGGAAGTAGTATATAAAAAATCATTTGTGTGATAGTAGAATTGCAAATTAAGCGCACAAAAAAGGGGATAAAAAACTTAAAAGAATTGTCAATCTCTTCAGTCATGCGTAGATTGTTCGCTAGTCAAATGTAATATGTACCCTTGTTTTACGCAACGATTCGGATTGGCTAATTCTTTATCTTAATCAATTGTCATTAATGTATGGTATATAATCCCATGTATGATCAATATTAGTTAATAGTTACTTGTAAATAGATTTTAAGTACGCATATATATATAGATATTTAGTTGAAACTTTCTTTGAGATATAACTCACGGCATATAGTAGAGTGCCACATTAATGCACTGCATAAACTGATGAGGTAATTAATTTTATTTGCAAAGTAGCTAAAGATTTCATTTTATTGTAACAAGAGTTTAATTTTTATATAAATTTTATATTATTAAATAATAAAAAAATATCATTAGTATAATTTTTTTAAAAAAATTTATTACACTAGTTTACAAATTTACTCGTGTAAAAATATTTTATACGAATTTGTAACTAAATGATAATAAAAAAATATTTTTCATTGTAAGTACATACACTATTTATTCTTGTAAGAATAGACTCTGTTTAATATCGTGTTTAGTTGTAAAAAAAAAAGAATGAAAAAAACGAAAGGAAGTAAAATAGAGTAAAGAATGAAAAGTAAGATTATTTAATTTGAGTGAAAGATAGTGAAAAAAGATATTTTAATTAAAGTAATTTAATAGGTAAGAAAAAATTAATGTTAAATAAATATCATTGTTATGATTATATACTTTAGTTTTATTATTATTATTATTACAATAATATAAATAATATGACCCTGTATAGTAATATGGCCATTAATCGATTTATCCTTAAATATAATTTTTTTAATTAACTCATACTTTTAAAAGTGTCAATTAATTAATTAATAATATTAAAGTTGTTAATAACTTATATTTTTTAAATTATCTTTTATAGATCGGAA
>JAMLFT010012291.1:0-10509 GCA_026544285.1 Pachyrhizus erosus | reverse complement strand
CATGCCAGTAGGAGAAGCATTTTTGTCTGCTTTCCTTCAAGTTTTGTTTGACAGGTTGGCCTCAAAGAATGTTATAGGGGTTATTCTTGCAGGAGAGAAAGACAAAATCCTAAAGAAATTTCAGAAGACTTTGCTGCTCCTCAAAGCAGTACTTAATGATGCAGAGGACAAGCATGTAAAGAATGAGGCTGGTTGAACTTAAAGATGTTGCTTTTGATGCAGAAGACATTTTAGATAGGTTTGTTACTGAAGTATTTAAGAGGAGGTTGGAATCAATGTCTCAATCTCAGGTTCAAACTCCTTTTGATATAAAATTCACAATATCCGATTATCACAAAATGAAAAACTTATGGACAAAAACAGAAACTAAAAAAAAAAAAATTCAAAACTTACTAATCAATAAATAAATTAATGATTGGATATAACAAATACTTATTAATAAAATTGATAAAGATATTTAACATTTATTATTAGAATATATTTTTATTTTATCCTAAAATATTTAACATTTTAGGATATTTAGTATTTATTTTTAGGATCTAATTTTATTATGGTGATAATCTTATTTTATCTTTAGTTTAGATAAAATTAAAATTTATTTTTTATTATTTTATATTTGGTTAAAAAAATTTAAGATTTATTTTTTATTATTTATTTATTTTAATTTCCTATTATATAAACAGAAACCTAAATAAAAAAGAAGAGAAGTCAAATTTAAATGAATTAAATGTTTTTTTAAAGAATTTTATAGTGCTAAATTCTAGTTGCATGTCGTGAATAGGATGAAGTTCTTATTTTTATCCTTTTACCTATATTTAAAACAATCCTTGAATTAATTCTATCATCTTTGCTCAAGTAAGTAATTTAATGTTTGATGTTGAGATAGAATTTAAGATAAAAGTGATCCCTGAGAGACTGGAGACTCTTGCAAGTGAAAGGCATGAGCTTCGTTTAAGTGAGATTGTTTCTGGATGTTCATAGAAAATCAATGAAACAAGTTCCATGGTGAATGAGTCCTATATATACGGCAGGGATATCGACAAAAAGAAGATTATCCGGTTGCTGATGGAGAATAGGCCAAGTCATGTTGATGAAGTCTTAATCATTCCCACTGTGGGAATGCCAGGGGTTGGGAAAACTACATTGGCTCAGGTTGTGTTCAATGATGATGAGGTGAATACGCACTTTGAACTCAAGGCATGGGTATCTGTACTTGATGATTTTGATGTCAAGCTTGTAACTAGAAAGATTCTAGAGTCAGCCACTTCCAGAACTTGTGATTTCAATAACTTACATCAGCTTCAACTTAAACTCAAAGCAGCCTTGAGTGGCAAGAAGTTTCTGATTGTTCTAGATGATGTGTGGAACAACAATTACGATGAATGGATTAAGCTGGTAGCTCCATTCAGAGGCGCTGCACAGGAAAGCTCGGTGATTCTAACAAGGACTGCAGAGGTTGCCAACATGATGGGAACTGTTGAATCTCACTATGTCAACCAGTTGTCTACTGTTGGTCAGCGTTTGTGCAGCATGCTTTTAGGAGTATAACTAAAGATGCAAATCAAGCATTTGCAGAAATTGGTAATGTTAGCAAAGTTAATGAATTTAAATATTTTGTTTTGGCATAATTAGTGTCCTTATTTGTAATTGATTAATTGGTTGTCTGATCTTATGTCTTGTAATTATTGTTTTACATAGACCTAAGACTATAAATAAGTATAGCCTTTTGTATTTTTTATGTACTTCAAATAATTTCATATGTGCCTTACCTTAGCTATGATATCAAACTTAAGCTATGATATCAAACTTAAGAATAGTCTCTCTTTTTGCTGTATTTAGTTCATGGAACTTGATCCCAGCCCCCTATTTTATGTTTTTGTTTACTTGTGTGGTTTATTAATTGATTGATTGCTGTTGGAATATTTTGTAAAATAAAATATAAAAATATTGAAACTTGCAGAGAATTTGAAAAATTACAAATGGAGAAAAATAACTATTAAAATTAATAAGATTGATAGGATGAAAATGTACACATAGGCTTAGGGTTTAAAATTAATTTGAAATTTCTAAATAATATAATTTGTTATCAAAGTTATTTAAAATTTAACTGAAACAAAAGATAAAAGATAAAATATATAATAATAACAAAATTCTATCTAAAATTTATTTTAAATTTTAAATTTAAATAAAGCAAAATCTCTTGTCTCTAACCATTATCTAAAATATATAATAATAATAACCATTACCTTCTACTTCCTATCAAATGTGGTCAAGATCTCTGTATTTTTTATATTAATAAATTTAGTCCTCTAAAACTTTAAAATACACGTAGATTTAATCTATTTAAAATGTAAAAAAAAAAAATCTTAGAGAAAAGAGAATAAATTTACATATTTTTTTAATTTTAAGTACTAAATTCATCTATACAAAGTACGTGGACCTTAACCACTTTTAACCAAAAGTGTAGAGACTATAAACACATTTTTACCTTTGAATATTTATCACTGTACTACTCTAGGATCATAAAAAATTACAACTCCTTGTATTTGGTATGGTGTGTAAATAATATTCACAAATCACTTCCATACCTAAATTCCTATAATTTTAATTGGTAAGAAGATTGCTGAGAAATGCAAAGGCTCACCATTATCTGCAACAACACTTGGGGGTATTTTATCCTCACAGCATGATGAAAGAGAGTGGGAAAATGTAATGAATTATGAAATATGGGATCTTACAGAGGAGGAAAGTAACATTCTCCAAACATTAAGATGGAGATATAATCAGCTTCATTCATACCTTAAGAGTTGTTTTGCATACTGCTTCATATTACCAAAAGGCTTTGAATTTGAGGAGAAAGAGAGTATTGTTATGGATGGCTGAAGGACTTCTAGAGCAAAAACCACAAAAGCATATGGAAGATGTGGGCTGCCTAATTCGATTAGCAATTTGAATCTTCTACGCTATCTGAATCTTTCTTGGACTAACCTCAAACAGCTGCTAGAATTAATCTACAGTCTACGCAATCTGCAAACATTACTACTGAGAGATTGTTTAATCTTGAGTAGCTGCCATCAAACTCGAGTGATTTGATCAACCTTCGTCATCTAGATATCACTAGAGCTCATTCTATAACAGGTATGCCACATGGTATTGGTAAATGTTATGATGGTACAAGTTTCCCAAAATGGATAGGTGATCCATCCTACAAGAGCCTAGTGTTCTTAAAGTTGAAAGATGGTGCACATTGCACGTCTTTGCCAGCATTTGGAAACCTCCATGCCCTCAAAGAACTTTACATCATTGGAATGAAAGAAGTATGCTGCATTGATGATGTGTTCTGTGGTAATGCTTGCTTAAGACCTTTTCCTTCCTTGGAGAGACTATACTTTATGGACATGGAAAAATGGGAAAATTGGTTCCTCTCTTACAACAATGAGAAGAATGACATATTTTCTTCTTTGAAACAACTTTTCATTGTGAAGTGTCCCAAAATTTTGGGTAAACTACTAGTTAAAGAATGTGAACAATTGTTAGTTACTATTTCAAGCCTTCCTGTGCTCTACAAACTAGAAATTGAAGGATGCAAAGACTTGGTCCTTAATTGTGAAAATGAATTCAATTCACTGAATTCCATGGTTGTTTCAAGAATCTTGGAGTTCACATTGTTAATGGAGGGGTTGGTATTTTTTAGTTGTGCCATTAATGAAATCGTTCTTAATGATTTATGGGAAATGAAGCTTGGCTTGAGAAGAATCCTGATGGCTTATCACTCATGCTCAGATCAATTGAGAATAGAAATTGCAATGTCATGAAATCTATACCTAAATTACTAATGGTCAACAACCATTTTCTCGAACATTTGTACATATGTAACTGTGATTCCATAGTCTTTGTCACAATGGATCAACTGCCTCCCTCTCTAAAATCATTGGAGATATCAAATTGCAAGAACTTGAGATGTTTACTGGATAATGGAACATGCACTTCTTCATCAATAATTATGCATGATGACAATGTACAGCATAGTGGAACAATCATTTCTCATTTGGAGTATGTATACATTGGCTGTTGTCCATCTCTCACTTGCATATCAAGAAGCGGTGAGTTATCATGCTTGTCAATGAAAGGCTAATCACCAGAAAGTCTTCAAAAGCTGGAGATTAAACAGGTTGCACAGAAACACCCTCCTTGGAATCTATTCAGATAGGGAACTGTGAAAACCTCAAATCCATCCCTGAAGGACTTCATTTCCTTGTAAATTGAAAGGAGATCAAAATTGTTGATTGTCCAAGTTTGGTTTCCTTCCCAGAAGCAGGTTTTCCCAACTCTAGTCTGACAGAACTTTGTATCATGAGTTGTGAGAAACTAGAGGCCTTGTCGGATAGCATGCACGATCTTGACTCCCTCAAAGAACTTCAGATTGGATACTGTTCTAGCATTCAATATTTTCCTGAAATAAACTTTCCAGACAACATAACATCTCTTTGGATCAATGACCATAATGCCTATGAAACAATGTTCAACCGGGGCTTATACAAGCTCTCTTTTCTTAGGGACCTCACAGTCATAGGTGGAAGTTTGTTTATGCCACTTGAAAAGCTAGGGACAATGCTTCCATCCTCTTTAACTAGCCTCACTATTCAAGGCTTTCCACCCTTGGAAAACCTGTCATTAGAGGGGCTTTCATAAACTTACCTCTTTATCTAGCCTAACCCTAAGAGATCTCTCAAATCTAAAAGTCCTACCACACTTACCTTGCATCTCTTGAAGAATTTTCTATTTATAACTGTCCCAAGCTCTTATGTTTACCCGAAAAGGGCCTTCCTTCCTCACTTTTGGAGCTATATATACAAGACTTCCCTTTCCTCAAAAAACAATGCAGGAAAAATAAAGGGAATGACTGGTTGATTGCTGACGTTCCTTATGTTGAGATTGATGGCAAATTTATCTATGACTCAGATTATGAGGATTGAAGAATTTTGACTAACTTTATCAGAAGGTAAAACTTAGAGGTTAGAAGATGAATTAAATTATTACTTCTTCCACCTTAATGTTTACTAGAACTAAATTTTTCTCTACATTGTTTTTCAGACTGGAAAAGGCTTCATGGATAATGACTTATCCATGGTTCCAGGTATGGAATGTTAAATGTTTCCTTAAATTAAAATTACAACAACTAAAATATTATATCATACCATTTTTTAATCAATATGAAGGAATTTCTAGTAATTTATGGTCAACTCTCTTATATCTTTGAGGGAGTCGTGTGTATTAATCTTCTCTTATAATTTTTAGTCTCAATAAATTTGTATTTTTTTATTTTGGTCTCCTAAAACATAAACTTATACCTAAAAATGAAAATGTTAGAATCTTAAAAGAACTAAAATAAAAAAAGCGTAAATTTACAGAAGTAAAATAAACAAAAAAAAAACTTACATGAAATAAAATTAAAAAAACACAAACTTATAAAAATTAAAAATTAAAAAACAAAAATTATAAAAACTAGAGGGACTAAATTTATATTTAAGTTTTTTTAAAGAAAACAAAGCTCTAATCTGTTTTTAGTTTATTATATGATAATTCCGTCTTCAACTATTTATCAATCTAATGACAAATTACAGGAATCTGTTTCTTGTATTTGACGTAAGGTTTGAGACTTCATCCCACCAAATCTACGAGCCTAGCTTGCAGCTCTCTGCCCAATATTTCTTCCTGTTCTGTACTTAGCACCAGCTACACATATATTCAAAAGATATGTACTGTACAACATTACAGCATGAACATGTATTTCCACAAAATACACCTAGTCCATTACACTGTTATATATCATTTTGAAGTAGTTGAATTAAAATAGTTTGAATTAGTTTATCTTTGTTGTAACAAATTTTTTTCAACCGTTTGTGATTGTTTCTCGTGTAGCTCTTAGTCTTAGCTTTTGAGGCCTCGTTAACTTTATGTACATCACTACTTGGTACAAGTTAAAGTTAGAATAAAATATTTTTTTCTATGGTATCGAGTCCATCGCTTACCATAAAAAGTGATCCAAACCAATGCTTTCCCTTCACCACTTACGAATCTTCCTTTGGTTGAATTCAACGTCATTCCACATCTTCTCAATGAGCTCAAAAACTCCAATTAAGCTTTATGGTATAAACAAATCACATTTTCTTGTTAATTGTTATTCAAGATTTTTACAAGATTTGTTGCCATGGATCCATAAAAAAACTATGTTTACACTCCTCTTCTTGAGCGGTTAAGCCCTGCATTGTGGGCCTAGAACAGCATCATATATGCAAGAGATCATTATAAAAAAATATTTACACACAATGGATAAATAAACATAAGATTATTTGGCTGTCTTAATACCACTCCCTTTATTGCTAAGTATACCAACCATTTTAGTTTAATTTGTTTACAACAATACCCTTCACTGAAACATGTTTTCGTTTATCACAAAACAAAGGGAAACGTGTTTTCCTTTTGCATTGGGAGTGTACGTTTCCATTACAAAATGGGAAAGTTTTCAATACAAAATGGAAACTAGTTTCTGTTTCGTGTTTGAAATTTATACAAAACGAATTCTAGTTTTCATTTTGTATTGAGAAATTAACAAAAAAATTGAAACTAGTTTCTGTTTTGGGTTATTAATTTTGGAAATCAAATATGCATTTGTAAGAATGGCATTATAAACCCTACAATAAAATAAGTCTAATATAATACAAAATCTATATAGTAAAACAAATTAGTGGGAATCACGAGACTCGCTTATGTATAATTTTTTTATGATTGGGTCAAATTGGTGATGCTCTTGTCATTAGAGCTAGTTAATGGCTCAGTTTGATGCAAGCTCACATTATCTAGTCTACGAATCTTGGTTGAATTATGGAGACCATGGACGAGTCATTGGGACTGGTTGATGGCTCTAATTTTGGTTATCGAAAGAAAGATATCGTCTTGTCATTTGATCAAACAAATGTATCATATAACTTAATAGGCTCCAGGGTAGTAAACTGGGAAAAAATAAATAATATATCTGTTACATCTTCTTTGTCTTTAAGTTCTAGGAATTTATATTCATACTACCATGCCATGTGGATACAGGATGGTGATAAATAAAATCAATTACTGATTTGGTACCTCTAGTTCTAACATTTTCATGAATATTTTTTTTTTCAACACATCAAGTGTGATGTTCTTATTTATCTTATATGATTTGGGGCGTCACATTCAAATGTGATCCCATCGTGAGTTCTTGTAATCTCACTATTGTAGTACATTAAAATAAGTATCAAATTCATAAATTAGATGGAATAAAAGATGTGGAGTGAAAATAATTTTAGTGAAATTGTTAACAAATGAAATGAATGGTGGGTGCTTCAAAAACACTTTTATTTATATATATGTGGCCATTATTCGCATTTAAGTGCATTATTATGTCATTTGTCTTACATAGGAGAAAAATAATAGTTAAGATCACACTAACAAAGTGAATATATTGATTTCCTCAATTTATATGTGTGCATTATTTATGTGTGAGTGTAACATAATGTTAGTTGTCCTCTATACATCAAAGCAAGGAACAAATGATATTATATCGACAAAAAATCAAAGAATACAAAAGCCAAAGAATAGTAACAGATAAATGAACATTAGTACAAAATAAGTTTACAATAATATGAACTGATAGGTCTATACAAAATACAAAGATAATGATACAAAATACTAGATACAAAACAAAGTCACTCCTAGCAACAGGTATTTCTCCTAATCCTCTTATATGTGCATCTTGTTGAAATGCCTAACTACAATAGTATTAATGTTTGTTGCAATTACTAAAGATCAAACTTTCCAAAACCAATCATCCCTTAAACATTACCAATTATCCTCCCAAACAACATTTACAAAAAAAAAGAACATAAATTATTACTATAAACATTTGATTATCCTTCAAAACACAAAGGACAAAGGTATGGATAAGACATGATAACCGTGAGACTCACTTAAGGAAGACTCTAATTGGTTGCCCCTTAGATGCTCCACATGGACTCATGGAAGGGCTCACAACTCTCTCTACCTTTTGGGGATCATGTATGGATAAGAAACATGGTAAAATCACTCGAAGTAGTCATCTATGTAGTGCATAGAAAGTATGGAATCACAAGTGCTCATTTAACCATGATGTTTAATGTATAGATTGGTCACTCAACAAACTAGGCATCACATAGTCAATGGTGGGCAATTAATTAGGCATAGGCAATAAGCATTGGATCCTTTCACATGCCTAAACTGGTGTAGCAACTTTTCAAGTATATGAGAGAACCTAAAAGATTCATATTTTAGGAAGTCAAAGAAGAAAGAGATATCATCAAAGGCTTATGATAAATTTACAACATATGTGTAAAACATACAAAAAAACACAAAAAAAGAGGTTGAACTATGTTTTTAAAACTTTTTCATAAAACCAACAAAGATCATTAGAAACTTAAGATCATCTGAAGGTTTTTTAAAAGACTTTGAAGGTAAAGAAAAACAAATAGACAATTTGAAAACCTTTTTATAAATGAAAAATTCACCAAGTTAGTATAAACAAGAAAAGAACAAGAACACAACAAATTTTATATTAGTTCACCTCTACCATTGAAACTACGTTCAATTTTTTACAAATCACCAAGTTCCACTATATAAACAAATATAAGAATTCTTTTAACAAGTCATTATACCTTTACAACAAGTAGTATTTTTTCTAGCATCTTCAAGCTATTATATCTAAGTATTCTTTCTCAAGCCACTTTTGATTCAACCTTACAAGTTTCAAGATAAGGGCTCAAGTGAATCTATAGTGTTTGTATTAAACAAATATAAACAAGGTGTAAAAGTTTTATTCTCAAATATGCCAAGTGTTTAAGAGTTTTTTTATATAAAGCAAGAATTTAAAAAATAAAAAACTTAAGGAATTTTAGGTTTTAATTCTTTAGTGCAATGTTAGATGTTGTAATTATTATGCATGTCTTGAGTTTTTTTCTATTTATAGGCAATGTTTTCAACTATCCATTGTTTCATAATGGTCTTCCATCTTTATTGGTAAAGGGTATGAATTAACATTAAATGGTGCATTAATTACTTATCATCAGCTAGTCATTTTAACTTCTGATAGAGTAGACTATTTATCTTCCTTTGTAGGCTTCTATCATGTTTTCGTAGTCAAATCCAAATAATGTGTTCAACAAATTTTGATCGCAGTAGGACATGACTTTATAGGTAATAGGAAGTCTTCATTAATACGCTTTGGGATCACTCTTCTTTATACTTTGAAACATTCTCTACAAATCAACAAGAAAATTCTTATATAATAATTCTAAATAGAATAAATGTTCAGTCTATTCAAAGTAATAAATGAATAAATGATGTTGCCTTTAGAGATGGACAAACAATTAGTTAAATAAACTTAGACAAATTGTTTGTTTGTTTCAAAAATCAACACTTATATTTTAGGAACTTAATTTGTCTTATAATCTAACATTAAGTAAATTTATAGTGTAATATCATATGACTTTAACATCAAGCTTAGAGACAGTGTGTGAATAATTAGACCAATAATGAATAATTCATGTAGTTAATGTTTCATTGTGTTTAATCCTAAAATTACATGAATTATCTTAATTATTTTCATTTGTGAAGGATAAATAAATGAGTAGGAAGAACAACATAGTTCATTAGTAAGGAAGAGATTTATGTTATTCAAAGAACACTTAAAAGAGTCAAGAATAAAAGATAAAATTGTTTAAGGCACTTATAAGAAAAAGATGGAGTAAAAAACGGAAAAGATAACGCAAAATGTGCCCCTACATGTTGTGCTCCCCAATGTGGTTAACTACCCATCAATCACCATTGTCAATCTTATAATTTTCTTTTAAAAAGTTAACTAAAAAAATGTAAGGTTCTCTATATGATATTTTGCTAAAAGGATTTGGACTAAGAGAAAAATAGAAAAAAAAAATGAAGTTTTATGAACATTTGTGAGCTAAGCTTGGTAAAAAGGCCCAAATTTATTTTGAACTTAAAATTTAAAGTTCAAGCTTTATATTTTATTAAGAGAGTTTAAGACATGTTAGTTGCTACTTCGATATTGGTCATGAACTATAAGAAATTGAGTAAAAGAATATAGATTCAATTTATTTTATAAATTGAGGCTCAAGCCTAGTGAAAATACAATATGTATGAGTTTTTTATGAATTAATCATAAATCTTAACAAAGAGGGATTAGCTAAATATGAAAAGTAGAATATAACATAAGATAAAGAAGACAAGAGATAGAACTCTATAGATACTCAAAGAGCAAAATCTCTAGATTATGATTACCAATTGAGAAAATGAAGAAAAATCTCTCACTTTCTCTCTTTTTTAATCCTTTCTATATTGAAGTTGAATAATGATAAAGGTCAATATTTAATATATTTATGTAGAAAATTTGTGTCTTTTGGGCTTTATTATTGTGGAAATTAGCAA